>VZRZ01002686.1:364094-375458 GCA_013398175.1 Climacteris rufus
GCCCGCCGGGTCGGCGCCCCCCGCTCGGCAGCCTCTCAGCGCTCCCGCTCCCCGGCAGCTTCATTAACTGAAGATTGCGAATGGGTCAGCAGATCTATACACTTTTGTGTTCCTCGGCTCGCTTTATTTATTTCTTTCTTTTGCAGGATGCTGAATAACTAACCTTTCCTTCAATAGGCAGATTTAAAAAAAAAAATAGGATCCATCACACAGCAGCAGGATAGCCTTGCTCTGTTTTGACCTTTCTGAAATTAATTTCCCAATCTTAGCTTTCAAAATCAGAGATTGAAAAGACCTATTAGATCAGCCAATCCATCTTATCACTAGTACGGCAGCAAGCAGAGACCCCAGCCAAGTGCTCCTCTACACAGGGAAAATATTCTGGAATAAGACGGGACATGAATTTAAAGTGAAATACCTGTTCTGGAATATTCTGCACGTGGACACGTACTCTGGAATAACTGCAGCCGATCCTGAGTTTGCTCAGTTGACACCTTGAGCCACTCACTGTAACAGAGGGGAGAAAAAAAATCCCATTTTAGAATAAGAGTACCTTTCCTGGGGTAGCTCCAAGGAGTAATTCCCCCTGACCCTTTTTCCCCAGGCAGGCTGTTGCTCACAGGACTGCACCACCAGGGAGGGACAGGTGCTCACCCACCTCCCCGGGGAAATTCACCCCAGCCTGCAGAGGATGTGGGTCAGGACAGAACCCTAGTCTGCAGCTTCTCCAGGAGCCTGGGATGTTAAGACACACCTCTCCTAACCTCCAGTTTAGCACCTTTGCTGGGAACACAGGTCTCAGTGAGTCCCTGCTTTTCCAGACAGCAAATAACTTGGCACCTGGAGGTAAAACCCCCAAATCTTACAGTTTGCACCACACGAGCTGCCCTGGTCAGTACTGCCAGCCCATGGCAGGGGTCCCCAGGGAAGCCCCTCAGGGTAAAGGAATGCTCCAGGGCCCCACGTCCCTGTCCTCCTATTCCCCTTGGAACTCCGGGGCTCTGGAGGTTGTGTTTTAATGCCAGCAGTGCCAATCTGGAGGGGACAGGTCACCCTCTGTAGGCCTTGGTCTCCATCTGCATCCTGCCCTTCACTGCCCAGCAATGCCTGCCAGGCTTGGACATTTCTGGCCTGGCATTCCCAGAGCGCCTGCTCCCATGGCTCTTGGGAATGTCTGTGGGGTCATGGATGCACAAGGCAGCACTGAGGGGCATCCTGCTTCTCCCAGAGAGGGAGGAAAATGAACCAGGCCTTGCAGCAAGCCAGGGCTGATCAAAGCAACCTTCCACCTTTGGCCATGCTGCAAGTGGAGTCAGTGAAAGAACCCAGCTAAGCCCTGCCAGCCCAGAGCAGGATTTTGGGAAGCTTTTCCCAGCACCCATGCTATGATCCATGTGCTGCCTGATTACAAACCAGACACCCAGAGACCCTCAGGAAAGGGTGAGCAGGTTGGTGCTCCCTGGAGGGCCCTCAAGGGTCAGCACAAAGCTGACCTGAGCTGGAGGGAATCTCTTAGGTTCGGGGAGACAGCTCCAGGTGCGGCCTGTGCTCACCACAGCAGTGCCACACGGGGCAGGGGAGCCACCAGCAACGCCAGCTGATGCTGTGGCAGTCACGGACACCGGTGCCACGCCAGGCTGTGAGCCGGGGGGCAGGAGGATGCATTCCAAGTATGTAAAAATGAGTTTCTTCCTGTGAAATGCGACGGGAAGGAGCCTCTGCCGACACCTGCAGTGAGTGCGTTCAGCAAGAACCGGGAGTTGCCCGAACCTGTGCTCGTCAGCGTAAAGCCCTGCTACCTCTCCCATCAGTGTAAAGCCCTGCTACCTCTCCCATCAGTGTAAAGCCCTGCTACCTCTCCCATCAGTGTAAAGCCCTGCTACCTCTCCCATCAGTGTAAAGCCCTGCTACCTCTCCCATCAGTGTAAAGCCCTGCTACCTCTCCCATCAGCGCTGTTGTTCGGTCGACAGCTGCGAGTCTCTTCCCACAGGAACCCCTCTGTTCCTCCCCAGCAGCTCCTGCCTCCCGCACCCACCATCCCGGAGGGAAGAGCTGCTGCCACCCCCCATGACGGGGAGCACCAAGAGCACACACTCAAGAGATGCAAACTTTGAGCACTCAACAAGTCTGCTCCGCACACAATCAGGGCCAAAAGATCAATATTGACACTTTAGACTATTTTCCTTGATTTGTTGTTTTGTTGATTGTTGGGGCAAAATTCCACTTTTCCGATATCTTGGATTCTTGGCTAATAGAAACAAATAAAGTGAAAGCTTCTGTCCACAATGGGCGAGGAGCATCCATTGTCGGCGGGCGCTAATCGGATTAAATTTGCTCCTGGCTCTATTGCTTGGGGATAACTCACTCCTAAATTTTTTCCCATCTCAAGGGGATGGGTCATTGTTGCTTTTTTTTTTTAGTATTTAAATCTGAGGGGTAGAAAGAAACGAGGAATGGCTGGAGTGACGGCGGTGAACAAAGAGTGGAGCCCGGCCCGGGGCCGTGGCTGGCGCTGGCCCCCGCAAGCCCCTTCTCCCGGCTGAAGCCGCTCAGCACCGCCACTGCTCCCCTCTGGAAATGGCGTTTAAACCCAAAACGCAGCCAGGCAGGGAAAAAACCTCCGGCTGTCGGCGGCGGGCCCGCTCAGGTCGCTTCCCATTAGCATTTTAATCCGTACCCCTGGCATCAGCCCCTTGGAAGCAGCAGCCACGTTCCTGCGAGCAGCCCGAAGAGACGGCCTTAAATAATGCCGCCTTTGGAGGGAGGCCCCGCGCGCCGCCAGCTACATTTTGCCCAGAGTCTGATAATTTTCAAAGCTATTGGCAACCTGGGAATTTTCCTGCCTTATCACCAGGGCTCAGCTAACTTCACTAACACTAATCAGAGCTGGAATCATTCATTCAAGGATTGCATGATCATGTTTTTCTTTAGCAGTGACAGCTGCCTGAGCCGCATTAGCAATGCAGATGAGTCAGCCTAATAGGTTAATGCAGAACACGCGAAAATTAGGTTTAATCCCCAGTGAAATAATCTAACATTTTCACATTTCTTGATGTTGGGATAGAGACATTGGTGGTGACTCAATTAGGTGTAATGTAGATCAAAGCAAATTTACCTTCTGGCTGAACCTTCCCCATAGTTTAGATAGAAGAATATAAGGGTTCTTTACTAATTGGCCAATGGCTGTGGGGAAAATTCTATGGAAAGCGTGCGTAGCGCAGGAATTGCGCCACGGATTTGGATTTGGAGCAGGGCATGGCTGGGCTCTGCATCACCCCGTGTGCATAGCCCCTTCTGACCCGCAGCTCCTTGCCATGCAGCGCTCACAAATGAAGACATTTGGGGGTTTGCTTCAGTTTTATTTTTTTTCCCCCCCTCTATTCATTTTTAATGTCCCGTACCGCAATATCCCCACTGAGGTTTGAAAGGCCTTGTATGATAAAAGGAGCATAAAGCAGAGAAAAAAACCCCACCCACCGGTGCGCGTCCGTCTAATGTTTTCATTCCCGGGGAATAACATATCAAACAGCAATTGCTTTCAGTCATAAAGGGAGGGGAACAAAAACTTACATGCCCTCAGTTGCCAAATTATTTTTTGCCTTGACATCTTAATTCTTAATCCTTGTGTGTGGTCAAATCAGCCTACTATAGACAACCAATCAAGCAATTATTCCTAAATTATATTTGCCCAGCTCACATTGATTGGTTATTCTTTTCTTATTGGGTAAGCTCATTAATTCCGAGCAGCTTGCTTATTATGCTTTCCACATCATTTTCCTTCGGAGCCTATCTACTCACACCAGCCTGCTGATGTTTCAAGATGCCACGCAGAAAAAAAAGGCCGAGTGATCTATTGCATTGTCTCTTCCAGCAATTACAATTCACATTGCTGATTAACTTTGATGTGAAAACTAATGAGATAAGGCAAGTTATCAAGGCGGACCTGATCGTCATCTCATTTATAGAGCATTTGCCATCAGTGAATGACAAAAACTAATGAAGATGTATCTGACAGCAGGCTGAGCCGCGGCCGAATTTCGTTTCTCATCAGCAAGTGCTCTGCTTCGAACTCATCAGTCTATCTGAAACATGTGGAAATTAGCTTAATAATGAAAACACTTCATCCAAATAGACAAATGTTTACATTAAAATAGCTACATGATAAATAGATGTTAAAGATTTTATGCCTTCTTGAGTCTAAACAATGGAGCACAAAATATGTTCTCATATTCACTAAATCATGCCCATAAACCTCCCCACGTGCCGCCGTACCTGCGGGTTCCCCTCTTTATGGCTCACAAAGATTCCCGGGCTGCGGCTCGGCCGCTCGGAGCCGTCTGGCTCGGGCTGTAACTCAGGGGCGCCCGCGCCACGGCGGCTGGCAGGGAAAGGGGGACTGTCCCTGCCCAGGGCTGGGCACACAGCTCCCAAAAGCAGGTTTTTCTGGAAGACAAGCAGAAGGTGCTGCTGCACATTGACATTTGCCCAGCGTAGGAAAAGGGATCCATTTGCCCCCGGACAAATTATAAAGTACAGGCATAAGTCATGTAAATACAGCAACACTTCTTGCCTGAGCCATCACCAAAAAGCCTCCTGTAGTATCAGCCCAGAAATGTGATAAAAAGGAGGCAGGCAGAGCTGCTCCCATTTTTAATATTGTGGCTTTGGTATCTTTATTTATGAGAGACTATTTCATATTTGTCGGGCACTATTTCACATGCTTCTGCTATGTCCAAACATATCCCCAAGATGTTTTTGTATCTGGAATAAAATATTCATTCATCACCTGGGATCAAAACAATACTATTTTTAATAAAACAGACAGACATCTTGCAAGGCAGAAGGGTGAAACTCTCACTTTAAAAATTATTCTAAAAACTGTGATACTTCAATTAAAATAAAGAGTTGGTAAAAGAATCTTTTCCTTTACCATGACTTTTTCACCACCCTGGAAATGAATAAAATATATATATGGACAACCTGTATAACATTGCCTCCTCCAGGAAAAAAACAAACCCAAACACGTTATTCCCAATGTAAGAGGAACCTAAAAACTGATTTAAAAAAATTATTATCCAAGTTGGACATGGAAAAAAAAAAAAATAGAGACTTTGCAGAAAAGGCACGGGAGCTCCTATAAATGACGTGCCCCGGCAGCTCCGTGCACACACGTGGAGCAAGCTCAGCTCCCGAGCCGCTCGGGACGGGACCGCGCCGGAGCCGGGGCTTCCCGCGCCGCCGGTGGCTGCAGCCCCGGCCCCCCAGCCCCTTCCCCTCGAAAGGCACTCACCACGTCCCCTTCCTCGGCCTGGGAGGACATCTGAGGTGCAGCCCCGAGGTGCCCCGGCATTGTGCGGCGCAGATTAGCCCGCACAAAGGGCCCGCATCCCGGGAAAGTTAAAAGAAAAGCCTGGTAGGAAGCGCCGGCAACAAATTACTACTTCAGCGCTGGATTAAATGTAAAAGCCCTTCACAGAGCTGCAAATAAATCCTGTATGTTAGAAGGAACCATAAAAGTACTTGCTCGAGAGCTACAGGCACAAGTGGAAAATTGACCCCAAAGATTTTTTTTTTTAGTAGCCGAAGTTTATAAAATTTCTGGCGGCGCAGGGAGAGGGTGACGGCACCGCTGCGGCGCTCGGCAGCGCGGCGCTCCCGGCGGCTGCTGGAGCTGGGCACATCTGCAGCCAGCGGTGCAAGCGTTCCCTGGATTCCCAGCAAGGTTTGCTCCGTGGTTTGGAGGGTTTGGGCTTCGTGTGTTTCTTGTTTGTTTGTTTTGGGTTTTGTTGGGTTTTTGGTTGGGTTTTGTTTGGGTGGTTTTTTGTTCCCCTTTTTTTTTTCCCCTTTCTTTTACCCAGCTAATGAAGCAGGATGGTTTCGCTTTCACCACTCACACACAGTGGGAAAACACTGCTCCCATCCTTATTTTCCTTTTCCCCTGGCACCATAAGCACAGGTCCATCCCCACATTGCTCCCAAGCCTGCTCAGCACCACCACGAGACCCTCCAGCAGCCGTGCAGGGCAGGATGCTCTGAGTGGGCAGGACGCAGCCTTCTCCCTTCGGTTCATAAAAACACGTGTCACCTGGGCATGGTTTATCTTTCCTGCCTGCACATCCATTATTTTATATTTCTAAAGTACAAGAAGCCTGGCCGGGGCACTGGCTGTGCTGGCTCCCCGGGTGTGTATCTACGTGTGCCTGCACAGAGGGACGGACAGGGAAAGGAATGCTGCTCCTCCCTCCCCCTCCCCGGCCTTTATCCCGCTCGCCTATTTTAATAAATAATTATAGGCAGCTAAAGGATTTGTTCATTCCAAAAGGTCTCCCCTTCACATTTCTCAGAGGTTCAGCTCAAGGAGACACCACGATAATAAGGCTGACTCGGGATCCCTACTCCACAATGTCATTATGAGCTACCATTTAAAATGAAAAAAATCTGTATATTATACCTAAAAGCATTACAAGGTTAGCATCTCAGCTTGGGTAATATTTAATGCTGCTGGGAAAGCAGTGCTGCTGCTCTGAGGGGGGAGAAAAAACAAAATGAGAGAAAAATCCTTTCTGAAACACAAGCTTAGAAAAAAGATGTTGGGAGCGAGCACAGAGATCATTTGCATTTCCAATGACTAAGACTAATCCTCCTCTACCACGTTTATATTTTCTTATTACTTTTCCTAATTATCTCCTTTTTTTTTGCTTGTAGCTTTTTCTCCTCTCTCTGTTCCCAGCTCCCCAGCCTGTTATTGTCTGGCCTGGGGCTGGATCACCAGGGGCTGGATCACCCAGGGCTGGCGACGGCCCCACCACACTGCCTGGGCCCCATGGCCAGTGAAAGGTGGGTGCCTCCCCACACAGCGTGGGTGTCCTGCCAGGGGGCTTTGCTTTATTAGAGTCTGTCAAGAAACATTTCTGGGGTCAAGGAAGGGCTTTTTGTCAGGTGCCTGGGGCACGGTGCAGGCAGAGAGCAGCGTGTCCCATCCCTGGCATAGGCATCCCCGGCTTGGGGATCTCTGGGACCACTGGCCTTTGTCACCCCCTGAAAGCCGTGGGGAGCTGCCCTGGGAACTGTGGGTGGCACTGGCTGGGACTCAACAATAAACCAACCCAAACCCCTCAGCAGAGACAGCCACCCAGCGTGGCTGTTCCCGAAAATCGGCGCTTTCCCGGCACACTGCGACTTTCCCAACAAGGAGCGCAGTGTAATCTCCAAAGCCCCGTTCCAAAGGCACTTAGCTCCGAGTCACACATGAAACTGGAGCTGTATCTTACCCGTAATTCACAGCCTCTATCTCTGACAAGGAAATTACATGACTAAATGCCTGTTTGAGACCAGTGACTAAACTGCTCCTGCAATATCATCCTGAAATTTGTTAATAGCAGCTCTTTCACATAAATTAAGTGATAATGAAAAAAAGCTCCCCTTTGAATTTATATATATTTCAGCAGAGAATAATGTTTTATTTAAAATAGTTACAGCGTGCCTTTTGATTTAGAGTTTAAAGTAAATAATATTTGTACATCTAAAACATACTCAAGACAAATGAAAAGCCTCTAGATGCTTTTGTATGAGATGCTGAAGAGCTCTACAAACTTAAAAGCACAACCTCAATTAAGCCCATCTTCATCTGGAAAAAAAATTAGCAACTGAAAGCTGAATATATTAGATAATGCACACTTGCAGGAGAGCATTCTCTTAGCAAAAAATTCTTGATAACCAACCTAAAGCTGGCCTTCGAGTTGCTCGATGCTAATTTTGTTTGAAACTGTTTAACTAACTCTGAATAGATATCCATATTCAACAAAGACATAATTAATGGCAACCTTTTCTTCTGCTTAGAAGACATCATAACAAGCAGAAAAGTACAAAAAGATTTTTATAGTAACTAATTTAAGGACAAAGGGTTGACCTCTAGCATTTCATTAAATAAACGGAGCGAATGAAAGAAGAGTGACAGTATTCATCCTTGTTCAATTCAAGCAGCCAATTTCAAAATGCAAATCATAATCTGCAGATGTTGGAGCCTGATATATTTTTTTAAAATATCATTTGTTCAATTTAAGAACATCAGACATTTGAATTTTAAATTACAAAAAAAAAAATCAAAACCAATTCCCAGCTCCAGGTTTAGGCGCAGCGTGACTGTGCGCTCAGTGCCAGGGTCTGCCGGGGCTCCCCTCCCTCCCCACCTCCCCAACCATTCATTTTACACATTATTCCCAAAACCTTTTAATGGAGAAGTTCTGCTAAGCCTCACATTATTTCTGATTAGCACAGCTGGTCAGTGCTGCTGCCTTTGCAGCCTGGGGATGACAGAGCACAGCCCCAAGCCGAGCCCAGCGAGCTGCTCCAACCTCCCTTCCCGCCCGTGGGCACCCAGCATCCACGGAGACCCA
This sequence comes from Climacteris rufus, assembly GCA_013398175.1. NCBI lineage: Eukaryota > Metazoa > Chordata > Aves > Passeriformes > Climacteridae > Climacteris > Climacteris rufus. The sequence goes on from VZRZ01002686.1 coordinate 372,492, forward strand.
GCACCCCTGGAGAGCAGCACCCACAGAGAGCAGCACCTGTGGGCAGACCGTGCCCCCCATCCCAACGGGCTGAGGGAGAGGGATGCTCCCCCACACACACTGGGATGGGGCTGCTGTGCCACAGAGAAAAAGCATCCTGGCTCCGGGCCCCAAGGGCTGCAGGACCCCACAGTCCCCACCCAGGGAGGGAGGTGGTGGTGACCAGAGCACAGGTGGGGACAAAACAGGATGTGAACTGACTCTGAATTTGGGAACACAACCCCAGACCTCCTGAACTGGGCTTTCTTCCAAGTGCCAAGGGACAAGGCGCAGTGGGAAAGGACATTTTGGTTGGACCATGGATGATCTGCAATCCTTTACCAGGGGAGGAATGAAGTCTCAATCCAGCTTGACACTTAGCACACACTTGTTCCACAGGGATCTGGAGAAGCCAAACAGGTGACAAGGCACACTGCTCCAACGGGGGAGCCCAGGGGAGCATCTCCAGGTCAGTGGTTATGGATCCACAGCTTCGTGTCTCATATCTGTGCAGGGCTTCCTTCTTCATTGCCTTTACTGCCCCTCCACCTTTCTCCCCCGAGCAAGGGAAGCCTGGCAGTGATGCTAAGGGACAGTTTTACTGTGCCCAAGAGGGCCAGAGGACGTGTCACCACATCCAACACAACAGCAGCACGAGTTCCTCCCTCCCTATTTCTACACCAGCTCCGACAGCTGTTTCCAGGTTTGCAGGGATAAACCACAGGGTCTGACACCACCGAGGCTGCAAACGTACCGGATTTCTCCCAGGAAATGGCTTTGGGATGTTTGGAAGTGTTTCTGGGGAAGCCTGAGATTTTTTAAAATTTATTTTGGCCACTCGAATGCACAGGAGTTTCTGGCTTCACTGAACTTGGTGATAGGGTAGTACAGTGGACCAACACTGATATCTCCTCAGTGTGCAATTCCCTTCCTTCTCTAATAAAGGGAAAATATCCCAGGTTCCCACCACACGGCCCTTAGTTACTGCTAAGTTACAGTGAAGAACAACCTTTGTAAAGGCATGTATATTAATTAAATTGCTGCTGATTAGGACTCATCAGCGACTCACAGTCCACGGAGAGGGCCTGAAATAAATGCCCAGGAGCATCTCTGGGGAGAGGAGAGCAGCACTGCGCCGTGGCCTCACCCAAGGCAGAGCAGAGACAGGTCTGACAGGCAGAGTGCAGTTTTGTCCCAAGCCCTCCCCGAAGCCGAGGGGCAGCCGCCCGCCCCGGCCCCGCCGGCGCTGGGCACGGGCAGGAGGAAGGGCTGGGCCTTGCCAAGCACCCGCAGCCTCCTACACAAACAGACCCTGCAGCTGTCGTGGGGCGAAATAAATGACTTCCGGAGGGGACGGGGAATAAATGAATCCATTCAGGCACAAGTGAAGGGGACATTGTTTTCCTCCTCGAAAAAAAAAAATACCCTGTCCCCAACAACCTATATATTAAGGTATCAATGAACAACAAATTCATTCAGTTATGACACAGGAAATCTAAAGCAGAATGGGCTGCAAAACAAACTCGATTTATCTTCGCCACACATGCAAAAGGAAAAAATGCCTCTTGTTGGCTGTTCTGCTCAGGGCTGGGGCTCACACGCCTCTTGAGGAGCGCTCAGGATTCAAGCCACACATGGAGCATTTTCTGCCGCCGCTTTAGCGGTGGATGCGAACTTCTGAGATTAAGATTGTTCCCTTAGGTTTATCCTCTTCAGGGACAACGTGTGCACAATACGCCTTTGGAGCATATTTAAAGTCAGGCTGCAGATGCACATAATCTCCATCCTTCTGTACCACAAACAGGAGACGTGGAGGTTTGGGGATTTTTTTTTTTTACAAGGGAGAAGAATTACTCATTGAAAGAGAAACCAAGCCTCTCGTTTTCACTGTGGCAACCTTCATTTTCGTATTAAAAAAGAAAAAAAGAGGCAAAAATGAAAATGCAGGCTCAAGCCAGACCCTATTTCTCAAAGCAAAGCAGCAGCTCCATCCTCTCCCACATCTCAGCAGCAGCCCTGAGCCCACCCAGGGGACCCCCTCTGCTCCACCACACGTCTGGGCACATGCTGAGCCTGAGGGGATGTGGCACCCTTGGACCCAACCCTGGGAAGGACAGAAGGTCCACACAGCCCCTCAGCACTGCTTCCCTGAGCCCACTCCCCTTTGCCGTTCAGCACTACAGACCCAAAGCATGGCCAAGAAACAAAGCCCATCTTCCTCTTATTTCCGAAAAATTTATGCTTATCTGTTTTCCCCAAGTAACATTAAAAAAAAAATCTCTTAAAAATGAGTGTAACGGGTCAATCCTGCTATAGAAACAGAATTGGTACCCAGCTGGAAGGAGCGCTGGGCGTGCAGGGGAATAATCCAAAAGGTTTTAATTAGGGAAAGCAGCAATAAATGAAAGAATATGAGCTTGGATGAGAACACTTGAAGGCAAAAATAACTGGGAAAGACAAGATACGTTTATGCTTGGAGGGGAGGTCTCCCCCCTGACAGGGAGCGATGCACGGCCTGCCCAGCATCCCCACAACAAGGCAGGACGCATTCCCAGCGCCAGCGTGCCCCCCCAGATCCGCGGCGCTGTCCGGGGCGCATTAATGCGGAGCACATCCCTGACCCCGTGCGCGGAGCCCGCAGCCCAGCCCTTCCGTCAGCTGGCGGCTTCCTCCGCGCCCCGGCCAGCTGCGCGTCTGCCCGCGGCTGCGGCGCCCCGGGACCCCCCGTCCTCGGGCCCGCCGGCTCCAGAGGGGGTCCCCGCAAAGGCAGGATGGGCCGGGCGCTGCTCCCCGGCCGCTGCTCGGAACCCAAGTCACGCTCCCGCAACAACTGCTCCTCTGTGCCTGTTTGAACTGTCCCTCCCAATTAGCAGTAATAAGTGACTCTGTAAAGATGAGCAAACACAGCGCATTCATTAGCCCCGGCGGCCCCCGCCCTCCCTCCCGGCA
>VZRZ01002686.1:375579-411065 GCA_013398175.1 Climacteris rufus
CGGAGGATGCCGAGCGCATCCCGCCTGGCCTCAACGAGCGCCGGCAAAAGGCAAATTAATGACAAGTCGCTCGAAGAGTTTGCCTGAAATTATTTTATTCTGCCCAAGAATTGATTACTCCCGGCCTGGAAATATGTCCAAATCAATACGCTAAAGCTCAGGGCAAAAAAGACATGCTCTAGCCCCATTTATTTCATCCACTTTTTTGAGGAATGGCACATAATTTACCGGGTAGGAATCGCTAAGCCTTTCCAGAGCGAGGACTAATGACAAGCTGTGGGAAAGCGATGCCTCCATCCATCTCCCAGGCGAGCCGTGAGTCCCTGCACCCACCAGCGACCTTGGAGGTGGCCGAGATCCCCCCAGCGCCAGGACGTGCCTCTGGCCATCCTTGCCGGGCAGAGGGACACAGAGGTGAAGCATGTGGGTAGGGGCACCCACCAAGGAAACAATTTTCAACCTCCCCAAAAGGATGACTGGTGCCCAGGTGGCATCCTGGGCAGGCAGGGTGCTGGCTGTCCCCGCACACCCCGCTCCTGCCTGGCCAGCTGGAACCAAGCTGGAGCAAACACTGCTTCAGGGGTGAGCTGAAAGTGATGCTGGATGTACACAACAAACACTGGAACTGTTTGAGCAACATTTGTGGCCTGGCCTCGGCGTTGCGGAAAAATACCTGGGCTACCCAAAGTGCATGGATTCAGCTCCACAAAGTAAATGGCATAAGGGACACTGTGCAGGAAGGACAAGGACACATCACATTATCCGGGGGCTGAGACCCAGGTCTGGAGGAAATGTCAGCACCACGTGCTGCTTTCCATAGCAGACGCTCCACACGCACCTCGCGGGTGACACGTGCCTGCCAACGCGCCCCATTTGCCAATCCTCTGCATGCTCCACAGGGTCCTGGATTTTCCAGGGCATTAAACCCTATCCCCCCTCACAAAGCTTCACGGCAGCTGTCATCCTGCTCGTGGGGGGCGGGCGGGTGGGCTCCTGGCTGGAGACCATCAGTGTCACTCCGAGGCGCTGGTGGGTGAAGGACGAGGTGGCCACAGCTGGCAGCCCGTGCTGGGGGTTTGTCACTGCTCCGGGACGGGGCTGTGGGAGCGGCACCCAGCACTGAGGTGCAGATCCAGCAGCACACTGCTCGCGTGGCTTCCCTTGCGCTGCCACGGGAAGACTCAAGGATTCAAGGCTCTGATGGTGTTAAAACGGGGAACTCAAACCCTCCTACTCACCTCCAAGCAAACATCTTTATGCAAAACAGACATAAAGCAGCAGAGCACTGCAAAAATCAAAATCCAGGGTTTGCTGGCTTCTCCTTGGGCAAACCCCTTCGCACCCAGGATGCTCCACACATCTCTGAGGGCACCGTGTCCCCAAGCCTGGGCAGCCTTGGGCTGGAAGAGAATTCCTGTTGGCCCCATCTCACAGATGACAGATGCCAGGGCAGGAGAGGGAGCCCAAGGAAAGAGCAAAACACAATGGGGTTTGAAGCAAGCCTTGCTGAACCCCAGCCCAGCTCCTCCAAGATGTGAGGGAGAACAGCGAGTTTCCATTCAGAGAGCCCACAGACAAGGGCTCCTGGCTGGGTGGCTGCAGCCCGGCTGACACCCTCCTTCTGCTGCACTTGGCTCTGCTTAGAGGGGATTTTTCTAGATTCAAATGCTGTTTCTCCCCCATTCAGAATGGGAACATCTGTGAAAAGGGGTCATTCATGATAAACTTGTGAGTGCCGGATAGAAGAAAAAAAATACTCAGCCCAGAAAACAATATTGCCTTTATTTTTTGGTGCAGCCACTGGAGCCCACAGGACCCTTGTGGGCGAGGCAGGGAGGGCTGGGGGGCTCAGCTCAGCCCCCCGCACCCCCAGCCTGCACAACTCCCCGGGCACAGCCTTGTGGAGCTGGGCAGGGACTGGCAGCCCCCAGGGAAACACGGCGGGGCTGGGGCCCGATTCCTTCACTCACCTCCCTTACATCCTAACAGGCACAAATCCCCACATGTGGCAGGAGTGTAAACGAGTTTTATTACTCAATAAAATATTTGAAACAAAATAAATGGTTTTGTCAAACACTATATCTCCTCAAATAATAACGCACCGGCTTACAAAGAAAAACAACCGACATTCATATTCTATGGCAAAGGTTTATTTCCCCTCCCAGAGGAGAGGGGAACAGACATTTCAATTCCGAATTCAGATACTGTATGGGAATACAGTAACTATAGTTCTCAGAGGGTTTGTGCAAATGCCAGCAAAACAAACCCCAAATCAAATTTATTAGCTGGTGGAGATCTCTAACAATCTTACACAGTGACTGATGAAGCCGTCGGGGAATTCCTTTCAACATTAAGTGATTTAAAGCCCCTACAGAAACTTCATTGTCTGTTCCAAGACAGAAAAAGTTCCTTGGTACCCAGCACCGCTCCGACAGCAGCACTGGGTTGTGTGTTACTGCCAGTGTGCGTTTCCTTTCATCTGGAAACCTCATCAGGAATCCTAACATCCCGAGTCCTGTGGAGAACTATAAACAGAGGAAGTGCAAATTAATTAAGAACTGCAGCCTGTGTTCCAAAGGGACTGTCTGTATTTTGACAGCAAGGTTGAGACGCTCACTTCTGCCCTGAGTGTGCTTCCAGCAAATGATCTGGATGTCATTTCCCCACAGGGATCACCCACTGAACACCCACAATGTGCTCAGCACAGGGCAGACCCGCAGGGTTTGGACACAGCCAGCTCCCACCAAAGCACTGGGTGCTAGCACTGGGCTGGTTCTGCTGTGGTGCTGCCAAGCTGCTCTCCTGGGGAAGCAACAGGACAGCAGCTGGGCTCCTGCTCTGGGAGGGGAGATGCCCTTCCTGAGGATGCAGGGGGGAGGAAGGTGAAGGCACAGCCGGTGCCCTCGGAGCATCCACATCGCCCGGCCCAAGCCAGCTCCCACAGAACCATTTTTAGAAGCAAACCCAGAAATAAGCAACTCTAATTGCCAGGTTTTTATCATGCACACTCATAACTGGGTCATTTGCATTTTAGCTGCTAAAATATCAGGGGGATGTTATTTAATCAATCATCACAGCTTACAAAGACCTAAGTGAGAGAATATTTTTTGATTGCCTCTGCTTGTATCTAAACATCTCACAAACCCGCCAGCCAGTTCTTCATTTCAATTAGGGCAATGCTGATCGTTAGCTAACTAATAAGGACCAATTTTCTGTCACAACTATTTCCTAATTAAATTCAAAACAGAGATTTCTAACCCAGATGGTCAGTGATGCTACAGATTTGTTTAAATTTGGTATCACAGTAACAAACTACTAATTAGGGTTTGTAAATACACCAATTCCCATATGACTTAGTTGTTAGTAATGCATACAACCGGTTTATTAAAGCACTAATTGTGTCTGGCTTTACTTGGGCCTAACACATAATCCACTTATCACATACTGGTACCAACTCATTTTGAAGGGATTATGAATGAAATCATAAATGAGGTCTCGCATCCAGTTCCCGGTATGGTTAATAAAGGTTTGGTGTCATATTTAGATGACATATTTAGATTTCCTGCCTCTGATGGAGAGCGGCCCCGCAGTGACGCTGGTGCTCCCTTCTCCAAAGGGCGTTTCATGAAAAAGTTCTGGATGCCACCCCCACGCTCAAAAATGGGTTTCTGCCCCAGCTCTGCTGGCCAGCAAATCATCCCAGCAGCCCAACTCCTCAAAAGGAGCCCTGGTGTTTCCCAGAGAAAGCACTGAACTGCTTATTTCCCATTGAAGCCAAGCTCAGCCCCTCCACAGGGCCGGGGCTGGCACAGGGGGCTCACGAGACCCCCGGCCCTTTGCCTGGAGACCCTCACAAGCCTTGACCACCTCCCTGTAGAGGGATGGAGGACACCAAATCTGGATTCCCTCTTGCCCTTGCAGAGGGACAGCCCTCAGGAAAAGACCCTGTTTTTTATGGCAAGCTTTGTTCTGAGGAGCCCAAACAGGCGACACCCCACAGCTGGACCCAGGGGCTCAATGCCCCTCGCTGCCGCGGCTTTATCGAGTGTGCATAAAGTAGGAAATAAATGATAGATAACTGTGAATTGCAAGGTTATGTAAACATGGAGGGGGTTTTAGAAGAATCCTATTAAACCATAAAAGAAAAGCATGGATGGTTTATCACATCACTAAGACCCAAGAATGCATTAATAAATAGAAGAATAGATAACGAACCGTGGAGTACAAGGCTAAACTATCCGCTATTGTGAGGATCCTGTGACAGTAGAAACAATGAAGGGGAAGAAAAAGCTTTGTTGGTCTGTCACCAGAACCTTGTAGTGTATCTTTTATAGCCTATTTTTAATGAATTCACAGCACCTATCAGTTATTCTCTGCCCAAATCCCTCATTTTCCTCCCTCTTGAATGCAAATTCCCATGCTGCACTCTGCCTTCACCATGACTTCCCCTGTTACACTCAGGGTTTCTGTGGGTTTCAATGGCCTTTCAGCCACAGTGAGAACAGGTTGCTGCTTTCATATTTCCAAAGGGTTTTCAGGATGGTAACAAAAGTGGGGTTTAATGCAAAGCAGGAGTACCTCTGAGCCCTGCTGCATCCTTTGCTTCTTCTGTGACAGGAGGGTGAATGCTCAGACAGGTCTAATTCAGTCTGGAGTGATGATGCCCAGGCATGCCTGCAAGGAAAAAAAAAACACATGAAAGCTGCTGCTCCTCTTGCTGTTTTCCAGCCCTCTGCAAATAACACTGAAAATTGTTGGAGGGGACTTAATCCAAGAGATAGTACACTCTTTGTAGACACTACTGAGACTCACTAACACTTTATTTTCACTGCACTGAGGGGGTTTTATCATTAAATAAGGACTCAGGATACATTTACTGTAGATTACTTTTATTTTTACTACAGCATCGTTAGGTACAGAGCACTAAGGAGACAGGGCTGACCACGACATGCTCAACCGCAGTAAAACCCCTCGGTCCTGCCTCCACTGGAATCCAAAATCCTGATCGATTTCCATGTAAAAAATCCCAAAGACTTCTTGCTGCTGTGCTGGCAGCTTGGTGTGCTCAGTGCTGCACTGACATCTTGCATGAGCACAGCCTCAGCAAGGCTGGCAGAGGCAGAAGAGGGTCTGTGTTGAAGATGGGGGAACCTGGCATACCAGGATAAATGCCCAAAAATTCAAAGTTTTTTTGGTGGCAAACCCCGCCTGAAGCAGGTCCCCCAAGGAGCCTGCACTGGGCCCAGTTTGAGGTTCACACTGGGAACTGCTTCTAACTCCTTACTCTCCACATCCCGAGAGGATGCTGCAGGTAGGTGGGAGAAGCCAGACAGTTCTTGACTTTTCCTCACCCTGAAAGAAGGGAATTAAAGAGACCTGGCTGAACCTCAAGCAGCAGTCAGGAAGCTGGATTTGCACTGTACTATCCACACCTGAGCTGCCAGCAGCTTTTGGTGCCTGTCCCACCAGCGCATCCCTGCGAGCTCACGGGGTGCCCTGCACCTCATGGGGTGTCCTGCAGGACGGCCACACCAGATGGTCCCTGCCCCCAGGGACAGGACAGGGGGGCCACCTCACCTCTCCTTTGCTGGGTGCCAGAGATGAGGCACAGGCAGGGAGGCAGCTGCCCTCCCTCCCCTCAGCCTGGAGCCTCTCTCCTGACCACGGAGGAGCAGAGAGCAGGCGGCTGCTCTCCCAGGAACACACTTCAGGCCGGTGAGGAGTACAGCCAAGTGCTCAACAGGCTCTGGAAATAAGTGGAAGTCAAATAAGTTTGCCACTCTTTGTCCCCCTTTCAATATCTAGCTTTGATCAAAATCCTTGGATACTCAAGTGGTTGTTGACTTAATGTAGTAATGAGACATAGCCTTAAGTGAGGCCATTTCCGTGCCCATTCAGGCTCTCTGAGAGCAAGGGATGCAGGAGGAAAAGCCTCTCCTGGTCTCTGGGAGCTGCAGCAGAGCCTGGAGCGGAGGCCTGGCTCCAACTCCCAGAAGATGCAGCAGGAGGGTCTGGTGGCCACAGCTACACAAGGCACACTTAACATCCTTTTTATGCAATAGAGCCTCACTAGAATGGCACTGGGTGACAGCAAGACATCAACTAAAAATGCCTCCTCCAAAAGCTGCACCATGTGGACAAGGTCTGTGTCAGGGCATTTCCCAATGCCACTGCCAGGCACATGCCTGCTGCTCCATGCCTGGTGACCAGTGCAGTGGCTCCACACCCCACAAGGGCCCTTCACTCTTATCCCTTGCAAGGCCACCAAGCCAAAGTGCCAAACTCCAGCGGGATCTGGACACCAGACACTATTGTCACCATTGCCTCCTCCTGGACACCACTGGGGACGAGGGTGGCATCATCCCAAGGACATGGACTGGAAGGGTCCTCTCCAGCCTGAAGGATTCTGTGATTCTGTGGGCAGGCTATCGACCTGAGCAAGGCAGGAGGGAAGAAAGAGCCCAGGAGCCCGGATAGAAACAGCAAGCCATAAGAGAAGTAAAAATTCTCCAAGTGACGGGGAGCAGCTCAGCCAATTAGGATTTTAATTCCCCTCGTTATGCACAGCCAGTCAATAAATTCTGCACCAAGCAGCTGCTCTAATTCTTAAGCCCATTAAGCCCTACATCTGATAGGCGGGCGGGAGGGGCTGCCGGGGGGCACAGACGGCGCTCCTCGAGATATGAAACATTTCCTCTTGTGCATCTGGGTCACCCCACCCAGCCCACTCCGAACGGGTATTTTATGAAGGCGGCAAATAAGAATTTATATAAATATCCTGCCAGAGACACACACCCCACATATGGAGAGAATAAAGAGGTGGCTGGGTGAGGTGTGCTGAGGGATTGTTGGTGCTGTAACAGAGCAGGAGAGCAGAGCCGGAAGGGAGAGTCTGGGATGGAGCAACAGGATTTGGGTGTCTGAAATGGAGGGAGCTGACCCCAAAGAGCTGGGTAGGCAGCCAAGAGTGAATAAAAGCAGGATCAGAGATGCAGGGAGGAAGAAAACTCATGGAGCAGTATGGCAAACGCAGAGACGGCTGGCTCTGATGCAGGAGGGGGCCAGGAGCTACAACAATTCCTGGAGTGAATGGGCAGATGGCTGGAGCAGAGGTATCCCCCTCAACTGCAGAGATGAAAGGCAGGAGAGAACAGGGAATATACTGGGAGTGGAAAAGTGTTCAGCAGCCAAGACGGTTTTGCTTGTTAATTGGCAACAAGCTAACATGCTAATTACAAAGTTACTGTACGGTCAAAGAAAACACTGTCAGCAGAGCAATTTGCATTTCTCCAGAGACACTCCCTGATGAACAGAGCCTGCTCTAGGAATGCTGTCTTTGCCCACCCACATCCAGGAGAGGAGCACCCCAAGCATGGGAGCCAGGCAAAACATGAAGGGGGATTAAAAATCATCCCACCTTCATCTGAGCTCTTGCTAATCTCAGATTAGTGTGAAAGATTAATTGCAGGACATGTGCATCCAGCCAAAATTATTCTCTTTTCAGCCCTTAGATACAAATTTGAAAATAAGCTACCCACTGCAAATTACATTCCCACTGCACTGCAGGAAGACAACGGGCCTGCCTGGGACCTCTCTCCCTCTCAGCTCCACAAGGCACTAGAGGAGTGAGCAGTGATGAGACCTTACGCTTTGGTCAAGGCAAGGGGCATAAAAGAAAGTTTGCTCCATTCTGTGAACATTCAGCTGCAAAGAGGCTGTTCCTATAATCCTATCCAGCCTCAAAATGTAATTTCCTCACTCGGAAGGCTAGCTGGAGCCATTCATGTCCCAGCCCCAGCCTAAGCCCAGTGTCTGTCCAAAGGCTGTTTCTAGACTGGAAGCCAAACACGGATTTTGTTGTGGGGAAACAAACGGAGCCATGGACATGCACTGGAAGCTGTGCCACTCCAAGCCTGAAGCACGGCTCCTGAGGGGCAGGAACACAGCGCTGCCTGGAATCCCAGCGCCAGGGTGGGGGCCGGGAGGGCTGGCCAGCCACAGCAAAGCCCTCAGCACTCCTGGCTGCATCCCAGATCAAGCACAGCCCTCTCGGCTCCCCAAACCTGACATGGGAAAGCTCCATACATCTCGGACAACCACTATCAGCAGTGCCCTCCACTGATCTGAAATGAAAGAGTATTTCACTTTTCCCTGATCTTCCCAGAAGCTGGAAAGTTGGTGCACTTTGGTTTTGATTCAAAATCTACTTCTTGCAGCAGACTCCCTAAAGACCTTGAGTTCTAGGAAGGCTGAAAAAAACCCTTTTTTCAGCTTAGGAAAAAGACTCTGAAGTGGACTGACCTTCTGCCTTGCTTTTCACCCTGAGGCACCATGAAAAGCTACTGGCAGGGTGGGAGCAGCGGTGGACCCCCATCCCAGCAAACCAGCACTTGAGGCAGCAAGATACCCTACTGAGGAACCTGTGCCAACAGGGACCATGTAAATTAGCACCAAGGCTGCTGCCTTGGGAAATCAGGATTTCTCAATAATCACCACTGGTGCAGAGGCACTGAGTCGACATCCACAGCCCAGGAAAGCCACTCTCCAACCCACTCCAGGCAGTTAATGAGATTCACCACAATTAGCTCTGTAAGACATGTGAAAGGAATAAATGGAACTGGCCATTGAATCAGTAAATAATTATTTTTACGCTTTCTTCCTTTCAGTTCTTGTCTTGCTGGAGCAAGCACTGATTTCATGCTTGACACGGAATGGCACACGCCTGCCTCAGGAGAGCCCAGGGCTGCGGGCGAGCAGCAGAGGGGGCACCCCAGGAATGGCCAAGCCTCAGGCAGGCACTTACAGAGCCCAGAGAGCATCACCAAGGAGCTTTCGGGTTCAAAAGCTCCAATATTAGGAAGAAATTCTTCTCTGTGAGGTTGGTGAGACACTGGCACAGTTTTCCCAGAGAAGCTCTGTGTGTTTATTGCAACTCCTGCAAACAGCGCTAATCAGCTTTCTAATAACGGCACAGATCAGTGGCTGCTCCTGGTAAATTAATTAGTAACAGCATCTCTGTACTCTGATTAGTTGCCATCCCACCACCTCGTAGATTGAGACAGATTTTGCTACCAGCTCGTGTTTCAAACGCCACTAGAAGTCCACTCAAGCAAGCCCATGCAGAAAGGGGGACCTGCCGTGCTGGGCACATGCTCAGGACTGGGAGGAAACGGCTTTAAAACCTTCACAGCTTGTCAAGGCCAGTTTATTCAAGGTAATTAATTTGTCATTTTAAGAGCATTATGTATTTCCTCCACAAATCAGCTGACAACATGATGCTGCTGCAAGAAGCATCTCAGTGTTGCCAGCCCCAAGAACACAAGGCTCAGGGATCAGCCTTTCCCCTCCCAAAGCACGGCATCAGCTGGAAATTCATGGTTGTATGGATTGGCTTCTCTCCCTTGCCTCCTGGGGTTGATACTCAAGACTTTCCACTTCCTCTCAACTGTGAGCACCAGGAATGAAGTGAAAGTTTTAATTCCAGACAAAGACCACTGAATACTCCAGGTCCAAGGGATGCACCTCAAAGGCCTGTGGCTGCAGTGACAGAAGCCAGTACTCCAGATCTGGAACTGCATACCTGCAGCCCTCACCACATCAGTTGTGGCAGCAACATAGATGTGAGCACAGAAATTTCTCTATCACTTCTGATTACCCCAGTTAATAATTTGGCAGGAAATCGGGTTCCTGGCGGTCATTAGCATTAATTATTGCAATGCCCCACCCCTGAGGAGTGACTAAAGATGCTGTGACACACACAGTGATGCACTGACATACCTGCCTGTCAACTGTCCACCTGCAGCAGAGAGAATTTTAATTGACTGGGAACCAAAGGTGCTCAGGGAACAGGCAGCAAACCCTGTCAAGGACAGTTCAGTTGCTCCATGGTACAATCCCCAGGCGGTGTTACACCAAAGGGAGATCAAAAGCAACAATAGTCTGTAATCAAGGATATCTGCATAATAGTTTTCCTGAAGGATGTTTGTGCAGGTGAGCGAGGAGGAAAGCATTGTTTCATCAAATGGTAATTTCCTTGTGTCTCAGAGAATGCATCCCATTGGCTCGCAGGGGTATAATTCAATTAAAGGGGAGAATCCTGCGCGAGGGAATGAAATCTATTGGTTTGACTGGGATGCTGCAAATCACACCAAGCAAGAAAATGGCATTTGGTCCTGACATTATGATTTATTTCCTACTCAGTATCTTATAATTCTTACAAGATAAGCCAAGACGAGAAATTATCATGGGGGTCGTGCCTGATCCTCTTCATTTTCCCTTCCCAACTGCAGGACTGTGTGTTTCAGCCTTATCCTTGGAGAGGCCAGTAAAATGAATGGTAATACTTTACAGAGGCAAAGCAACTCTTGCTCTGCACCCAAGGGAAGCTCAGGCCCACTCCAGGGAGTCAGAGGAGATCACAGGGGCTGCTCCAAGCCCTCCTGAGCCCCTGCCCCAGCAGTGCCCACCCTGCACACCTCCCTGCTCAGGGCACACGGGGAGATCTGGGAGCTTTGCCACGGGCTCCTCACGCCTGCATGTTCCAGGAATCCTTCTGGAAACAGCAACCCTGGGCCAGACTCTGGGCTCCTCAGCACCTTCCTCTGAGGAAGACCTTCCTCTCCAGATGCTGGCATCTCACCAGCAGCACTGCTGGCTTTGGACAGCTGCTCTGAGGCAACTGGACACAAACTCTCCTGCTCCTCTCCATCTCCAACATCCAGCCACGTCCAGCATGGACCAGACAGCCACACTGCTTCTCTTCCCCCAACCCACTCCCCCAAAGCTACAACACCCTTTCCTCAAGAGGGCAGAGACGAAGGAACACTTTGCTCCCCGGAGAACTCCTCTCTCCTAGGACAGGGAGAGTTCCCAGCAGCTGGGAAGTGACAGGGGAAGGCTGTCAGTTGTCCTGCCCGGATGAGGCTCCAGCACGGAGCCCTGCCAGGGGGAGGCTCCATGTCTGCCAGCCTGGGGACACTGCCTCTGCCCTGGCCGTGCTCAGCCCACCTCCCCTGCCCACATTCTTCTCTCCTCCCTTGGCACCAGCCTGTAAGGGAAACTCGGCTCATCTCCTTGGCCACCAGCAGGAATGCCCGGGCAGGGGGACATGCTGTGATAGTGCTGCCCTCCTCAGTGGGGATGTCAGGAAGCCCTGGTCCATGAACAATCTGTGAATTCATTGCCTAATGCAGCTCAGCTCTTGGGCTGGCCGTGTCACAGCCACCTTCTGCACGGCAGCAGGGAGAAGCCATGGGCAGCATTACCAGCAACACTTGTCTTCCTTCAGAGAGATTTTTTTAGTTAATTGACCCTCCTCCTCCTAATGTGCTTTAAGGATCTTAAAATCTTCCCCCTCTCACCATCTTTTCCTCTCCTTGCTCACACTCCAAATTCCTGAGCACAGGTAAACACACATTCGTTCCAGCCTGTCAGCAGGCAAGGACAGCTAATTAAAGTATTTGTAGCACTGCTGGATGGCATTGCAATCCTCTGAAATTGGATCAGAAAGCTGTCTGGCCAAAAATAAGTGGTATTTGAATTTATTACATTTTTATTTTATGTAGTTTACCCCTTTACCACCACTCCCCACAACAGCTCCATCATAAAAATGTCCCCATTCCATGACAGTCTCTTCTCACAGACCTTCCTGAAGGCTGTGTGTCCATACAAACTTGACCTCTTGGTGAAGGCTGTTTTCTCCTAAGTGCACTAACAAATTTGTTAACAACGCTCCCAGTTGTGCTGGGGGTGGACAGACAGGTTGGGGACGCTGCAGCAGAGGACAAGCTGCCCCAACACAAGTGGGAGGAACAGACAGCTGACAGTCACCTTGTGCTTTACACTTCACCTCTTACCTGCCCGTGCTTTTCCTTCTGGGAGATGTGGCCGCACTGAGTCACTTCAAGTTTTACTCCTGAACCGAAAGTTAATCTGAGTTGGAGAACAAAAGCAGTGCTGTTTGTCCTTGCACGCCAAGGATTACGACTGTTGAAAGGTTCCTCATTATCGGCTTGTCACCGTCTCCGCTTTAATCTCCTCCTCTCCAGTGCTCCCTGCCTCCCCCCCGCCGCTCCCACCGCCCTGGGATGCTGGGCCAGGCCAGCGGGATGCTCTGGGCGAGCCCTGCTGGGCAGCCCGTGTCCCGTTCGGCTCCCTAACAAGATCATCACCTCCTGCCAGAGAAGCAACTCCCACCAAAAATAATTCCAATATCCAAACCCTTTTACTACCTGTTCTTTGAGACACACGGCCTCGGCAGCCCCAGCAGATGCAAGTGCTGCGGGTCAGGTGTCTTGTGTCTCCAAACACCTTTCTGGAACTCAGGTTTCCCTTTCCACAGAATTTATTACGTTCATCTGCCGGCAGAACAAGGCAAAACCCACAAACAGCCATTTTTAAGACACCCTGAGTGTTTCAGGAGCTGGGGCACCGATGTCACACACACTAACAGCCAGTGACAACCCAGTGCTGTCACATTAGTCAGTGCTGCAGCAGACGAGCATTATTTGCCCATCAGCCCTGAAAGCCACTGCCATGACCTGGGAAAGAGACAGGAGACGTGGAACACATGGCTTGGATGGAGTCACACCGAGCATCATTATCGGAGTGAAAAACAGCTGGCTTTTAAAGCCTTTAGCAGTGGAATTCAGTGTTATCTCCTGGCTGGCACAAGGAAATCTTAGTGCAGCCATTATCTGAGAGCAAACTGATTCTGTAGTTTGCAAAATTAATAGTATTTAGCCCGCTAGTTTCCGTAGTAACCAGCCTGCCATCCCTCCCTGCCTGCCCGTGACAAGGTCTCTGAAGCATTTCACATAGTACTTATCCATTTTCTTGCTCTCACCTCGCTCTCACCTTTACTTTCAGCACAGAACGCAACACAATCCACCGCCACTAAAGACTAGGCTGAGAGTCAGATTAAAATTATCCCTGTTTGCCCTGACCTCTTTTCTCTGCAGGTGAGAGTGTCCCCATTCAGCAGCTAAATGAAGCAGAAATGATGGAGTGTTTGTTTTCCCTGACTTTTCCTCAGCTTGCCAGTAAATTTACAGCCACGAATATGAAGTGTTAATTTAATGTTCCCACTGAGCATCTCATTGTCAACAAAGGCTTCAAACCCTACGAGAGGAAAAGGTTAGCTCATGCAGAAAATGACCCTTATGGCTTGATTGTCTTCTGGTCCAGACTCGCGGCGAGCAGAAAGCGAAGGGCTTTGACTTGCAGCTTAATGCATTTGATGGCGATAAATGGGAGCTCTCTGGCTGGGCGCGGGGAGAGAATCACCTGTAATGCTCACTTATTTGTCCGTGCAGACAATCTCCGCAGCCCAAAAGGGAAGCGGCCTCGCCCCACTCCCCCCCTCCTCAGCTAATTTGACAGAACCGAAAAGTTAAACCCTTCATTATCCCCAACTTCAGCGGAAGGGGCTTGCTGGCTGCAGATTACAACAGGACATTAGTGGTGGCATGAAGCATGAAATTGCTTTCTTCACCTGGTGCTTCAAAACTTTAAGGCCTCGGCTCTGGTGACGCACAGAAAAAGTTCTTCCAGGGAGAAGTCACGGAAGGAAGAAAAAAAAAAATTAAGGTTTAAATAATCAAAAGCCTCTTTGGGCTTTTTGTGGCAGAATTATACATGCAGAAGGCTTCACTCCCAGCACATTTAGTTACTTTATCTGGCAAAAGGAGCTTAATGCTCACTGTAAGTAACATTTACAGAACCAATTTACAGACCAGTCGGAGCATGAACAAGAGCCACTGTATGCTTTGTACTAAACTAACCCTGCTTGGGATCTTTAGGTGAAAAAAGAAACCCTGATGGTGGTGTGGAACAGGATACAACAATTCCAAAAGGACTCAAATATCAGGGTTTTTTTTTTTTTTTTCTGACAGCTAAAACTAAACCTGGAAGGAAAGTGGAGATCATGACACATGCTCACACACACAGGTTAGGACTATTCACTGAGAATTCAAGCAAAACCCTCTGGTAGCAGACGAAATGTGAAAAAAAAAACCAACCACCCCAATGCCAACCAGAACCTATTGGCTCCAAACCCACAAAAATGCTTTCCTACAAGCTTTTGTGAAAGCCCTGTACCCAGGCAGGATTAATCTGGGTGAAACCCTTTGAACTGCTGGTGTTTGGACTCCCAAAGCCTGCCTGGAGTCAAATGTATAGGTAGAAGAAAATGTCACCAACTGTCCCAGCAGTTTCCAGCCCATCTCTCAGTGCTTCCCAAGGCAGACAGGGATTTCAGAGGTCGGAGCTGGAGCACTGGTGTTTCATCAAGGATCTAAATTATGCAGATGAGTCTCTAACTCATCCAACTGGCCGTGCACCTCTGTTCACCACATGAACATGAATCCCACATGAACACCAGTGAATCCACAGCCCCAGGAAAGCCAGGGAAGCTGATGGGGCTCATAGGGACACAAAAAACATTCACAAAAAGCGGTGGGAACTGAATTCCAAAAGCGCCCTTTAACTGCATTTCTTTCAGCAACAAGCAGACACGGGACGTGGCATATCAGCGTGTCCCTGTTCCCCAGCACCTGCAAGGAGCAGGCGTGTTTGAAGAGACACAGTTGCTTTTAGGTCCAAATGTTTTATTCAGCGTGAGCCGAGCCGTGCGCAGCCACACCGCGCCGGAGCTCTGCGAGCTGCTCCCAGCCACCCTGCCTTTGGGAGCCATTTGCTGCTCACATTGTCAGTTAACAGGAGTCATTTTGAAAGCAGCAATTCAGTCTCTACAGTCCTTTCGTAACACCATTTTCAGCCTGCAATTTGGATGATAGGAAAATTACAACCCTGCTGCACTATATTATGTGATATAAATGTTATTGCAATTAAGCCGATGAGGAGAAATCCCAGAAAACAAAGATGTTTCAGTCCTGCTTTCTCCTTGTTCTCTCCCCAGAAGACAAGCAGTTATGGAAGGGCAGTACAGGGGAAGAAGGATTTCCATAAGCTGGAGGTGCTGCAGGAGCATGGGAGCAGCACAAACCCTCAGGGACACACTGGGATTTCAGCCAGTTCCCTGACAAGTGATTTCCCTTAAGGCACAAACGAGGGAGAACAGCCAAAAATGGTCCAGGTATCCAGGCACCCTTCTGGCAATGGAATAGGACACGTTAGGACACTCTGGAGGAGATTTCCCACCAACTATACTAGAGACCTTCACTCCTCACATCCTCAGCATGCACCCACTGTTTCCTTCTTCCAGCCCAAGCTCCAAATGCCCCTGGAGCGTTTTGACGTATCAGGAAGGAATAAACCCAATAGCACAACAGCACCTCCCTGTCTGGAGCAGGAAAATGGTGTGTGTTATAGGAGACATGTCCTGTCGGTGATCCAGCCCCTGGTCCCAGTGTCACCTACAGGCAGTGCTGCTGCTTTGGGCAGCCTCGGGGACAAAGCCTGTTGGGGACACCCAGTCAGCTCTGCAAACACCTGGCACCTTCTCTCCAAAACATCAGCCAGGAGCTGAGCAAATGTTTAGTTACAGGAGCACCAGCCATAGGAAACGACTTTGAGTTCCCTGTTTCTGAAGGGGAAAAAAATAAAGCAAAAAAGGAGTCCTAGCACTCATCATTTACTCCAAGGTGCTGTAACCAGGTAGAAACTTGTCTTTTATATGCTGAACTGTGTCCATGAAAACACATTATCTTTAAGTGGGCACTGGAGGAACCACACTCAACATTGACTTCTTCATGCCATTGCTAACACTTCAGTCATTTCAAGGTTTAAGTGGAGATTAGCACAGACCTCACCTGCATCTTTCTCTGCCAGTTCAGCATGTTTTGGGTGTGCTCTGCAGCAGCAAAGCTCCTGAAAGGCAAAGCCCCAAGGAAGCCCTGCAATCTGCAGAACAAGGTCTCTGTCACAGCCCCTGTCCAGGACAAAACCAGAGCACCGAGAGGTACTTCCAGATTCCATTGCTTAGTTGGCTTTCACAGGGCGCCCAGTTCTTCCCCGCTCAGCTGCATATGCCAAGCCTGGTCAGTACCTGAGCAGAAATCCTGTTCCCTCAGCAATGAACAAGCTCAAATGCTTTAAGAAATATCCCAAGCAACTCTGACAAGCAAGAGACCTGAGAAGCAAGACAGTTGTTTCTTCCCTTTTGTTCTTCTTTCTGAGCTCCCAGGCCTGGACACTGGAGGATTTCAGCCTGGAAACAGTGTGTGGCTTCTCTGAACATCCCTTTGAACATCAGGAAGGCAGGCAGTTGTGGAACCCCCTGGCCACAGACCATTTTGGGTGCAAGGTCTCCACAAGGCCAGTCCTTCAGGAGAGGGAGAAAGCCCCTTGCTGGCAGGGAAGCCGGGGTGCTTCCCGCACCTGCACTGTGGAGCAGGGCCCGCAGCTCACGGCCTGGATGCTCCCCAGGCCTGCAGACGGCCTTGTCCCCCTCCAGGTCGGGGACTGGCAGCCCGGTCCCTAATGGCTCGCTGCGATGTGCCGCCACGGCCGGCTGATTAGCCGGGGCTGATCTGAAATGTCAAACCATTATCTGCGGCAGCCACCGCCACCCGCGCTCGGCGCCCTCCTAATAATGCAACTGCTGGTAAGTGGGAAAGGTGATGCTTAAAACACCGAGCGGAAATAAGGCTGAATTACTGAAACAAACCAACAAACCCCTTTGTTCCAGTCAGCCTTGCCGAGGCGGGTCCTGCCTGGCTGGCAGAGGGACCGTGTCCTCGCAAGGCTATTTGCAATATCCTCATTAAGACGGCAGGACCATTAAGAACATTAAAAGCCTCCTGTCACACCCCTACACCCTGCACACCCTCCCTGCTATGGGTCCATGCTCTGTGAACCCTCCTATCCCCATCCAGGGGTGGGAATATCTGGGAGGAAAATCCTACCGAGGGCAAGGGAGCCGGAGCTCCTCACAGCATCTACAGCCCACACAGCTCTGGAATAAATAACCTCCTGGCGCAGGACAGCACAGGAGCAATCAGCTCTTCCTCACACACATTTGCTTCTGGAACACAGCTCCTGGCCACGATGGGCACGTGTGCTCTCCCTGCAGCACTCGGCAACAGGCGCTCTGAACACACTCCCGGCCAAAACCAGAGCCAAACGATGCTGCCTTCAGCTGCTGTCATGCTCGACACTTCTTATGATTTCTTGGGAAAACATTAATTTGAAAGATTTCTATACTCCACGCCAGTGCCACAGCAGGGAATAATCATCCCATTACAAGCTCAGAGCAAGGCTGAGATATAGGGAAAAATTAAACAAGGATAAGAGCAAGAAACTGTTAAATGTCAAAAATATTTTACTGCAGGTTCAACAACAAAGTCTGGAGGAGATAACTCTGTGTGTGTACTAACATTATATAAAAAAGTGATTATTCAGCCCTGGGAACAGAGCTATTGATTCCAGTAACAAAGGGCACTATATACGCTGCAGTGGGTTTGCTCTTTTTTGCCTGGGAAAATTGATTTTCTTAAACTTTGCCTTGAACCTGCAGTAGGGTTTAATCTGAACCTAAAGGAGCCTTTTAAGAACTCCCATAAATTAAAATTATATCTCTTCATTTGTTACATTTTGGGTTCCTGCTGTTCCAGCAGAAACACAAGAAATGCTGGAGAAAGAGGTGGAAGGAAGCGATAATGGCATTTTGTGTCAGTGTCCCTGCACATGTTTGTTTCCATACATTTAAAAATAACATGTAAATATTGAAGGCAAGTGAAGCAAAACATAAGACAGCTTAATACTACTGCAAGACTTACAGGCTGAAATCTAGCAGGAGAAGGCTGAATTTAGCAGGAAGGATCCACCTGAACGTAAAAGGAGGTGGTGCCCAGCCTGACCACATCCAGCCACCTGCTTCTACAAGGGCAGGGTGACTGAGGACCCAGGGAGGTGTGAGCCCCACACACCCCACTCTCTGTCTCCCTGGGCCCCATGGAGGTGTGAGCACCCCACACAGCCCACATCTCTGTCTCCCTGGGCCCCAGAGAGGTGTGAGCACCCCACACAGCCCATCTCTGTCTCCCTGGGCCCCATGGAGGTGTGAGCCCCTCAGGGCCGGGCTGGCACCCCCAGCACCAGCCCCTGCTCACACGTGGTGTGCCCATGGGCTGTTTACAGCTCCCGCACACCACCTCCTTTGTGACCCCACTGAAAACTCCCAGTGTGCAGCACACCACTGTACATTTACGCTGTTGTTTTTCCCTTCAGTAAGGCAGTAAATGACCTTTTATTCAAGCAACAATTCCTAAAACAAAACCAAAAACCAGCGCTGTGGTCAGATGTGTGTGCGGCGAGGCAGGGTTTGTTATTTAAGCAGCAGCCAGGCTGTGTGCTATGCAAACAAACCCCACGCTCTGTTCTCCCAACCTCCTGCTGACTTTGCAACTAATTTTGTTAGCAAGGAGAACACACTGCGCCGACATCAATGCAGAAAAGAGCCTGGAGACGTTTGTTCATAACTTTGTAACAAACATTGATCAATCGATTTTTGCCCGTGTGGGGAGGGAAAAGCCCACAAACAAAACAAAACACATATGGGGAGATTTTTCTAATGGCACAAAGGGCAATTAGTCACCCAACCTTCCAGTGAAATGAGATTCCTTATGGTCCTCTGTGCTTTTAAGTCTTCCCCTTATGCTCAATGAAAGCAAAATCTACTGTCGAGCCTCCAAAGGAGGAAAATATCAGCTGCAACCAAGAGAATGGCTGGTGGGCCTGGCGCAGCATTTCTGAACTCACCAGAACAAAGACAGGTGAAGGCTCCTGACAGAATGAAGGACACCCTATCCCACATGTACAGTCTTTTGTACCATGTATCAGATCAATGTAAAACCAGCAAAACAGAGAAAACACTAATCAGCTATCAAAAATAATTAAGTGCTGTGTAAACAGTGGAATATGAGCATATTTACCCATGCCTACTTCTCCAGCTGTGCACCACAGCAGCACAGAGGGACCCCGGAGCCCCTCACCTGGCCAGGCAGGACAGGTGGCATGTGGATCCACGGTGGCACAGCTGATCCAACTTCCCTGGCCTGTGGTGCAAGCGTGCCCTTCAGTGTGAGGAGCAGCCTCCCAGCCACGGGCGTTGTGGTTCTGTTCAAAGGCAGCTCTGGGGCACATCTTGATCACAGGTCTAAGCAAAACTTGATCTGAGCCTGTTTCAGCCAAGCTGCAGCCCTCAGCCTGGCCATTTCATGTCCATGCTCAGAACTGCTGCCTGGCCCCGGGCAGGTCCCTGGGATCCTGCCTGCCCTTTGCACAACGCATTCCTCAGCACTCCGGGGTCAGCTGCCTCCCAGAACTCACCTGCGCAGCGGGACTGGCCGACAGCCTTGGAATGCTGCAAACCCACCTGGGAGGGGAACTCCTGCAGGAGGGACACTGAGCCTGGAAAACAGAACAGCTCTGACACAGTAGGACCCAGGGAAAGCACAGAAGAGGTCAGGGCTGTGAGACACAGCGCCAGGGAAAACAGTGTTCTGATTTCAGACACAACAGCAGCCAATGGAGAAGAGAGCTGAAGCACAGCTTCCGAAGTTTACTCTTGCAGCCTAACAGTTCACAACAATACTTCCTTGGCAAGTAGATGTGACCTTATTTTTCCTTTGGAAAGAGTTCTGGGGTTTCACTGACACAGATGATAACCTGCTGATTAGCAGCTCCCTGAGCGGGGAAATGCCACGGGGACCGATTCCAGCACTGTCTGGCTGCTTCCCGGGCTCAGCTCACGGCTCAGGGAAGGCGGCTGCCCGACTGTGTCCCTCCTGCAGCCGGTGGCATTTAGCCAGCCCCTGGGAGCTGCCGAGCCAGCGAGCCCCTGGCTGTCAATCTCCTGCTCTGCATCTCTGGGGGCTGTGAGAGCCCCTCACAGCAGCACTCCTTCACAGCCTTGGGCCTCTGCCTGCCCTTCCCTCACTGCCTGGCCCCACACAAATCACTGAGCCCCTTCTTTCTGACACCAGCTCTGCAGCCACTCTGCCCAGAACTGCCCCAGAGCAGGCAGTGGCTCTGAGCAGGGAGAGCAGGATTTTAAAGTCCTTGATAAAATGAGTTGTCCTAATAGTTCTGAGTATTTATACACATATAAATACTTAAAATTTTTATAAAAAAGAACTAGCATAGCCCAAAAGATTTCTGGTGGTGGCTGACAAGAGCAAAGAGGAATGTTTTCCATAGATTAACCAGACAAGCACTCGCGTCCTGTCGCGCTCGCAGCCTCAGGTGCTCAGCCCCAGCAAAGCAGCCTCTCCCCAGGGCTGGCAGAGGCTGTTCTGGGTTGCACAGGCTGAGGAGCCAGTCAATGGAGCACTGAGCCATACCATTCATCACGACCAAGGGGTTTGGGAGCCCTCTCCATGCCCTGCTCCGGGGCCACAGGCCGCAGACAGAGGCGGCACAGTTCCCGCCGGCATCTGGCCCGCGCCCAGCCGGCGCTGCGGCAGCACAAGCTGCATTCTGCCCTTCTGCTATTTACTCACAGCTACAGATGTTGACATAACAAAGAGCTACAGACAGACGGACAGAAGGGGAGCAGTGTTGCAGTGCAGACACTGCGGGCTCTATTCTTCAGGAAAGCGCCTCTGACTTCCCCACCCAGCCCTGCGATTCCTTTGGAAATCATCTGGGCTGGCAAAGCTTGCTTTCCTCTCGTGGGACACAACTGCGAGCGAGAGAGCATCAGCCTTGCTTTTTGCTCCTGTGCTGAACTGAACCCGTACCAATCCACAGAAAAAACAATTGTTTCAAATCAAGGGGCTGAATGCTTGGGGATGCACCAGCAGTGTGCAGCTTCTCCTCACTACTTGGCCCTCTGAGGGGCTGTGCAGGGAAAATCCTGGCTTTGCACCAGTATCATCTTTAGAGAGCCAAAATTAAAGGGATGACTTGTTCCACAAAAAAAAACAAACCACACTTAAATGCTTTCTGGGAGACACCACCTTGCATTTCAAAGCTTCGCAACTACACATAAAACACCCAAACAGCAAAACAGAAACGTTTTGAAAAACATGACAGAATGGTCAGAGGGGCAGAACCACCTGCAGAAGGCAGCCCGAGCTGGGTGTGGAAGCCACACCAGCGAGGCCGTGCAGCACTGCCCAGAGCTCTGCACAAACTGTGCTCAGCGCTGCTCTGAGGTGTTTGCTCCCACTCTCCTCGGGGCCAAGATGTGCTGCCACGTCCTTACAGCCCTGCTTGCCTCATGCTGCCAGTGCTGTAGGCACTGACCCCGACTCCAAGTCCATTTGGGAAAGCCCCACACCAAGCCCTGCAGATCCAGGGAACTGCTGTGCCCTCACACGCCGTCTTCCCGCACGCAGCCCGTGACCACTCGGATGCCTCAAGCACTGTGCAAGCTAGAGAAGGGATTCAAGTTTTTAAACAGTTGCTTTTTTAAGCTTCTGGTGCGAACCAAAGTTCAGATCCTTCACAACTGGTAGGAAAAGATATTATTGCCTGGAAACATGCCCAGAAAAACTCAAAGCCGAGCTTCCCCCCGCCTGTGCTGGCTGCCAGCTCCCAGTGCTTCGCCGTGATGCCATCTGGTGCCTACAGGCAGTACAGCCAGGGCTTCTCCTGGGCAGAGTTTGGGAGACTTTCAGGGGGAGTCAACAGCCCCCTGGCAATAACTCACAGCATTTGTTCTGCTGGAAGATTAACATTCCCCTTGCACTGCACCAACGTGTCTTAATGCCTCAGGCTGGGCTGTAAGGAGAACATGGGTAACAGTCACACTCAATTTTACTGCTGCCTCCCCTGGATGGGGATTTGCAGTGTTGGACTGCAGACAATCCCACTGCTGGAGAGCTGTCCTGGCACAGCACACGGCCTCCCATCCCAGAGCCACACACCACTGGTCCTGAAGGGGCTGTAAAGAGCCCTTCTGAAGAGCAAATAAATGAGTTGACTTCATAAAGAAAAACAGGGAGCCAAGTATCCTCCTTCCCTCAGAGAAATGAGACTGATTATGAAGCAGGTCTGCTTTAGAGGACCTGACAGCAGTGGCTTTGTGGGTGATGTTCCTCAGACTGTGGCTGGTGCAGGGGGTGGCTCGTGGCCAGAGGACCCCAGGCGTGCCACAGGCGAGTTGCTCGGACTGGCCCTGTCACCCCCAAGGATCCCACCAGGATCCCAGCATTTCACACATTCCTCCCCGTGCTGGGTGCTGCAGCAGGCACGGCTGGGCACAAAACAGTCCCAGGAAAACACAGAATTCCCTTAAATTTAGCCCATTTTATCATCTCTAAAGCAATACAAGAGGAAACAAACTTGGCACCCTTTTGGAGGAAATACCGTGCAAGATGTTTCCCAGCATCCCCAGGGATAATCCAGACCTGCCACTTGATTTACACTGGATAAAACCAGTCTGTCTCCATCACCAGGAACTGCTTGGACAGCACATCATTAAGTCCTACTCTACCCAAGAAGTGCAGTCCTTCCTTCACCATGGTCTGGAAACAATTCCCTTCACAAGCCAGGGAAAGTGGAGGAGAGGGGTGGCTGGGTCAGAAG
Source organism: Climacteris rufus (assembly GCA_013398175.1). Classification (NCBI taxonomy): domain Eukaryota; kingdom Metazoa; phylum Chordata; class Aves; order Passeriformes; family Climacteridae; genus Climacteris; species Climacteris rufus. The sequence continues at coordinate 398,074 of VZRZ01002686.1, forward strand.
CTGGAGTGCTCCTTCCATATCCCATTCCCTGAGCACCAGCAACACTGGATGTACAGAAACCAGCTGTGGGGGATCAGATCTCCAGGGAGGAAAGGGGAAACACGAGGCAATATGTTTTCCAAATAATCTACAGGGAGCATTTGAGCCTAAAGCAAACACACAAACTTACTGAAGAGAGCCACCAGCATGAAACAATGTCGGAGGAGGAGACATTCACCCTTACAGCTTTTTTTTTTTAAGTCCTGGAAAAACAAACGTGCATTTTTTAAAATGGAAAAGGTGCTTGAAATCCTACTCCAGCTCCTGTGAGAGGCCAAGTGTCCATCCAGCCGATCTCAAGGCTGAATTACTGATCCCCGAGGAGGGTCGGGCAGTTTTATTTCCTGGTGCACATTGCCACCTCGCGGTTACCTCCGGCTTCCAGGAGAGCCCGCAGGATTCCGAGCTGCAGCCAGTGCACATGGGAAGTTGTTTGGAAATACTTCCATTTGTTTGATCACAACCTGCAGCTGCAGAACAAACAGGCTGTGAAATAACAGTGGTTATGGTTACAGAGCTCAGCTTTGGCAGCCTCAATTCCATAGCAATGTTTTCCCTGGTTCCAGTTTGTATTGTCTAACATTATGGTGGGAAATGAAATCCAAGAATTGAAGAATTCTGCACACTATTTAGAAAACAATTACAAATAATTAATTATAAAACCAGCAACTGCATGTTTCACATTTCTCCTGTCCCTCTGCTAATTCCTGGGGAAGTTAAACAGGTATGTTAGCCGCATAATAATTTGTTTGCAGAGGAGGTTGACACTGGTTTACAGAGCACAGACAACCGTGTAATTCCTCTGTAGCTACATGGTAATTATTGCTCTATTATAGAGTAATTAAACATGCAAATAAGCATTAAACCAAGGGGTCTGTATGGTAGCTGCCAACAGCCGTAGGACAGAAAACCAAATAGTAAATCAAATTATAGTGTACTACAGGGGTACCAGCTATAGCAGGTAGTTAAAAGTATCATCTTTTACACTGCAAGCCATTTTTGTAGCTTTTCTGGCTGCACAAACGTCTGGCCTAATGACCCAGGAGAGATCTAATTTTACGAGTTCTCTGTGTGGGTTAATCATTTTGCCATCCCATTATGCCTCTCCTTTTCCTAAGGATAGGAACAAATCCATCACTTACCCTAAGACTGGTACAAACCCTCCAGAGAAGTGTTCTCCAGAACTCTGTGACACAAACACACTAGCCTGCCTTTGCCCAGGTTGGTTTATTTAAGAGACAAATCTGAATATTAATATACCTCTGTCCAGCTGTGAGCTCACTGTCCTACACACAAAATTCTTTGCTGCATGTCAAAGCCAAACTATTCAAAACAACCCTCAGGCCTGAGCTGCAGCAAGACCTCAGGCTGTGTGTAAGGGTAGGACCTGACAAACTCAAACATCAGATTTACTTTTCCCCAGAGATTCTCCCCCTGCATTTTTTACTTCTGTGAATGAGCACAGCCTATCCCTAGAATTGGGTGGGTGTGCATGAAAGAGGAAACTCCAATGAACTGGGGAACAAGGGGATCAGGGGCAAGCAGGAGAGGGGTTGTAGTGAAGTCTGCAGAGGGAACATGGGGACTGCATCTGCCAACATAAAACTGTGTCTTCAGGAGATCACAACACTGGGACAGAGAAGCTTTCCCAAGTGAACCAGTTGTAGTTTTACTCCAAGTTTGCACCCAAGCCCGTGAACCAACCAGGACCCACACCTTTAACATTCTTTGCTTAGGATTGCTCTGGCATGCTCTGCAGCTTTGAGGGAAGTCATTGGGATCTCTGCCCTGTCATGCTTATTGAAAGGAATATCTGCCCCAAAATAGCAGCTCCCTTAATTTAGTCAGCAACTTCCACTGCAGAAGCATCCCTGCTATGCCCTGGCTGTGTACAGTGACGTGGCTTCTGCACTAGTCCAAGATGCATAAAAACCAGATTTGGGGCAAGCCATCATTAGTTGTGGCCATAGCATTTTCCTTAACTACTTAACACACACGCCACACTTTTCCAGCCATGGCTCTGAATGTTTGGTGAAGACAAATAAATACCATAAACCATTTATGACTAGGGCCAAAATACTGCAATTCCCATTCTCTTCTGTCCCCACCAGTGGGCCCTTTGCAAGGCTCAATACCACACCTGCTGCAGTCCAAGAGAAGCTCTGCCTCCATCCCAGGGGAACCTGGATCAGGGCCCAACGTAAAGGCAGGAATTCATGGAAGTCATTTCCCTTGCACTGCCTGTGAGCCAGCAGTGAGCTGTACCTCATAACAGTTGCCCCTCCTGATGCTGTGCTGCCATGGCCAGGGCACAGTTAAACCTTGCTCAGAAACCCCAGCACATTTTTAGATATTTATATATATTCATTCCTAGTCACCACTGAAACAAACATGTTTATTTTGACCACAGATGGATTACCTTCGAGATTGATACCAAGGCTCTTCTGACCCGTGGCTCTCTCACTCTGTTTCCAAACACAGAAACCTTGCATAGCTCCAAAGTATGCTTTTATTACCTTTAATGCATATATTTGTTAAGGCAGCAACCATAATCACAGCCACTGTTACCCTTTCCTTGCTCTGCCCTCTCACTTAGCAACCAGTCCGAGTGCTGCCAGCATTATTCTTAGCTTGCCAAGGAAACTATTTCAGTTCCCTGAATTTCATTTCCTAGCAGAGTTTAATTTATATTTTGGTGCTTTATGGTTGTCATGAAAACCCTCATTCCCCTGCTAACGACAAGGTACAGCTGTGATCTCCTGCTCCCACTCCACAGATCCCAGCTTCCACCTCCATCCCTGGGACTGCCCACACAGTTTGCTGAGGATCACTTACTTGTAAGGATAAGTGCAAAAAATAACATCTTTCCAGATTTCATCCACTGCTATCTCAAAAGAGGCTTTTCAGGAGAAAGGAGTTTTCTTACCTCTACACTGAGGACAAATCCATGCAGCTGAAGTTGGAGTTCCCTGCAGAGGGAGCAGGCTCTCCATCCCATCGCAGCCAGGGATGTGAGTGGAAATCCTGCCTTTCAGATAAGCACATGGCATCTATCATCAGAATTACCTGCCAGCTCTTTGCACAGGAATGACACAGAATGCTTGACTTGGGACTCCAGGTTCCCTTCCTCAGCACCACGAGAATATTGGTCAAGCAGTGCTGGAACCCAGAACATCGGGCCAAGGGACTTGGAGGGGTCAGACCATCCCATTGCTCCTCCACGTGTGTCCTGCTCCAGCACACACTGGTGCCCTTGGACACCCACAAGGAAGGAGGAAGCTCCCTGAAGGCAGGTAGGTGTTTTACCTCTCACACCCCCCAGCACCAGGAACCCAGAGTCAGGGCAGTACTGCAGGGACCTCCCCCTCACCCTGCAGACACAGGCGAGGTTCACCTGGATCCCACTCTCCAGAGCTCACAGTGTGTCACTTCCAGGAAAGGACCAGGCCACACCAGTGCCATCAGCACTGATGCCAAGTGGGTGCCAAAAGGATTTATACACTTACAGCTGCCAAAGAGAAGGAAACACCTCTGTAACATGAGCCCAGCACACGCCACGCACGAGCACTCGCAGCCAGAGGCACGGGGGTACTGGGCATGTGTCAGGACCTGCTTTTAAACACCAAAGCAACTCCTCCACAGGCTCCTGAGGGCCTCCTCCCAGCAGCCCAGGCTCTTCTGCTGCTCTGTGGTGCTTTAGGACTCTTCAGAGCACCACCAACCCCAGTCCTGGGCTTTGCCCCTTCTGTCTTTTCTCTGGGTAACAAGGAACAGTGTGGAGCAGGGGGGAACTGTAGCCTCTTCCCCTCAAATACAGCTTTCCCTACACTAGGTGCAGCTGGGCAGTGTATGCTAATAATTTGTCAAACACTGAACTGGAACTGTGGATAAGAATCATGCTTTTTGTGCAGAAAATTGAAAATGAAATAGTGCCTAGAACTGCAGCTATTACACAGCACATTATCTTGAAGGGCTTTGGTGTAATTTAGATAAAACACTGTATCTCTGATTTCAGAAATGTCAACATCATTCTAAATGTACATGTGTTTTTCCATCCCTTTTCCGTGGAGACTTAGAACTCCACGAGCCTCTCTCTCTCGCTCTCTCCATTTTCTTTTTAAATTGGCAAATGAGTATTCCATCTTTCAAAATTTCAGGTACATTTTTATATGTGGGAAAAGTGCATGTTCAGAGATGGCCCTGAATGGCTCCATTATGGATCTCATCAGCTGTGACATACTTTCTGAAACAAAATCTATGCATTTGGATGAAACAGAAAAAATTAATACCAGAACAAGGATGAAATGTTTCACTTCTCTCCCGTGCCCCTGATATTCACGTCACACTTCATCCCTAGTGCTCTTTTCTTCAAACCTCCTTCAAAGAGGAAAACACATCAACTGCAGTACAGAAAATTCTATTTAAGCACACAAATGCCCCTCTTTTAGGTGGTCCATGTTGTCTGCAGAGGCTGTGTGCAGGCTCCATCCCTGGATGTATTCCAAAGCCAAGCAGGCACAGCCCTGAGCTCCCTGCTCTGGGTGTCCCTGCCTGAGAAGGAGTTGGACAAGCTCATCTCCAGAGGTACCTGCCAGCATCACCCACCGTGGGGGCTCCTGTTTCATTGTTACCTCATTGGAAAATGTGTACAAACCGTGTTTTGCCATCTCCAATCTCTGATCAGGTTTCAGGAGTGTCTTAGACCCTTGCTAATTGTCCTCCAATGGTTTCACACTCTTCTCCTGAGAGGGGGGAGAACAGGGTGTTGGCACAAAATACCATGGGGCTGAGAGTGCTGAGAGTGAGGGAGGAAGGAGCAGGCAAAGGGGCTTTGCTGTTGTGGCTGCCGGACTTCCAGCACAGCCAGGTTTGGCTCTGCTTGCCTTTACCTGAATGAACAGCTGGACAAAAGGAACAGGATTTTTCCCCAGCACATTCACATTCTCCTTTAATTCCCTGCAGGCTCCTCCTGCCCTGACCCTGGAGCACACACAGCCCACGCTGTGGGAAATCACCACGCACTGTGCAGGAGGGTCGTGGCAGCCACGTATCCTGATTAAAATGCCCTGGGATGTGAAAAGGTGCAGATCCCAGGTCTCATGGGAGACACATATCCTGATTAAAATGCCCTGGGATGTGAAAAGGTGCAGATCCCACAACCTGGCTGTTTGCTGTCACGAGCAGATGCAGTGACACCGAAGCACCCTGAGTACCTGTGACTGTCCACCACTCTCACCAGTGTACCACATGAATAAATAAAGAGATTTCTAATCAGATTAAGACCAATAAAAAATACATAATGAATTACCAGTCTTCTTTTTACAAAGCCAGATAGTTTGTGAGACGAATGCCACTTTAATCTAAACCTTCATCTTAGCCTTCATAGGAAGCCTTGCCATTTCCCACTTCCCAAGTGCCATGGATGGTTCTGAGCACCAAGGCCATTGCTGTCGGCTCTGGGCACCTTCGCTCACCGCTCCTGCACACACACATGGAATCAGCCCAGGGAATGTTTATAAGGATGCAAGGCTGCAGCTTCAATTTACAAGTTCATTAACAGTGTCCCTGCAAAGATCAGTTTTTTTAATTGGAGCCCTAATTAGCAATGAATTCTCATTATTTTTCATTGAAATCCCCAAGCAGCTTTGACACATTCTCTTTGTTCTCTTGAAAATGGGGAAGTGGAGGAGCGAAAGGGAGATAAAGACTCAGCTGATGATATACTGGGGGGGTGTTTTCTCCTCAAGCCATTCCTCCAGTTTAATACGTTTTGCAGCAATTTTCCTTATTATTTATGATTTGAAGAAATACCTATTTCTATAAAGAAACACTAACTCCACTGTGCTTGACGGCTGCTCCCTACCCTTCCCAGAAGGATGTGTCCCTGGGATAAGGTGCACCCTGCAGTGAGGTTGGCTGCTTCGTTCTGGGCTCAGGCAAAACCTCCATCAATGTCCAGAGGCGTTTTACAAGCATGGGGGCACAAATCCAAAATGTGGCCATAAGAAAAGGCCTGAGAAACAGCAAAGCAACCCCCAACTCCAGAGCAGCAGCTCTGCCAGGGAAATGTTAATCAGAGGGAGAGGTTTGCCCAAACCTTCATCAGCTCTGATGAGGTCAGGCCCTGGAGCGAGGAGCCGGCACTGGGAGCCGACACTGGCTCTGCTTCCTAGGAGCTGCAAGGACTGGCTGCCAGCAAGGCTGAGGCAGAGGTGGCTCCCAAGGGGATGGGCTCTCAGAGGCTGCCTGAGCAATCCCCCCAGATTTACTAGGCTGTGCTTATCAGACCCTCACTCTAATTCTTCAAGAGATGTAAAACTGAAGTAACAAGCAAGTAAAAATCTAATTTTTTCTTGGTTTGGGGCCCTTTTGTGGCCCTAGTGCTTTGGAAGGGCCAAAATAGGACAAGAATCAGCCCCAGTAAACTTTACCTCTTCTTTTTGCTGCAGGTAATAAGCAAATAGTGAAACGAAGAGATCACTTTTCCCTGTAGAAGAATGGCAGAGCATCCAGGGCATCTCTGCCTCCTCCAGCCTGCACAGCACCTGCTCCTGGCTGGAACCATGAGGCAGGACAGGGACATCTCCTGGCAGAGTAAGACAAGTGTAAGACAAGCACAGTAAGAAATGGGTGACCTGTGCCCACCCTGGTAACAACCAGACTGGGCACTGGGAGAAAGGAGTCAGGCTGTTGGACCATGCTGCTGTCTGCTCCAAATCCAGAGATGTTTCGGGCTCTTGGCAAAATCCAAGATTTTTTTCCAGGGGGATGGATAATCATCACATTGTTTCCACAGTCCTTCTACAAATTATTTTGATAATAAGGGACCTCCTGTGACATTAAGTACATTTTAATTACAACATTGTCTGTAATGCATATATCTAATTGCAAATAATTATTTTATCATATTTTGTCTGTAGGCCTGTTAGATGCATCAGATATTATCTTCTGACTCAGTGGTACAGGTTAATTAAAATTTCTCTTTTAATATAGTTTCAAAGCTAACCACATAATTTCATCTGAACACCAGCTGTGTTGGTAAAAATTATTTTTTACTGTTTTTTGTCATGCTTGTGCATGGAGGAAAACCCGAGCCATATCTTCAGGCTGTAATTACTGTGCTGCTTTCTGCAGTCGTTCATTTGCAAAGGAAGAAAAGAAGGAAGAATGTGTGGAACATCAGTGGCCAGCAGTTGCTTTGTGTGTCACTGGTTCATTTTGAAGGATTTTTTGTTCTCCTTCTCATGTACAAAAGCATTTGAGATCTTCTCTTCTTGAAGATATCACACAGCCTGGTTTGTCAGAATAAACCACACTCAGGGTTAAGACAATCTGAGTGGACATTCCAGATGTTAACAAAGCCCATCTTAAGGGCAATCCCAGTCAGCTGCTTCCTTCCTCATTTATTGTTCCTTTGAGTGATAAAGAGCAAGCACAAGATGAGAGAAAAATGAAAATATGAACATGATGTTGAGTCGAAAAAAGAGAGTTTGGGTTAACTATATCACAATATAAACCCAAGAAAGCTGAGGGGAGGACAAGAGGAAAACAAAGGCTCTTATTGCAGGTGGGGGAACACTTCATCTGTAACTTGCAGGAACAAGTGACCCTTATTTCTCCCTCTGTGTATCACTTCCTAGGACCAGAAGCGTTTCCGTAGGTCTGACTGCCAGCATCTCGCCGCTGTTTCAGACCCCACACACTCTGCCTGTGTGTTCAGAGCCAGCTCAGGCAGGGCAGAGGGACGAGGCTGGCAGGGAGAGGGTTAACACGTGTCCCCAACGAGGGGAAGGGGGCTCCAGGAGCTCTGCCTCGCCGGGCCAGAGGTGAACGCTGCCAGGAGGAAATTGCTGCAGCTCCACCGAGATCACGAGTGACCTTTCCTCTTGGAGAGGGGTGAAGTAAACAACACTTATCTGGGATTTAGTGCAGTTGAGACAAGCAGCACTTTATCTCTGTTCCGCGGCACAAGGAGCAGGGAAGCAGAGGGATGATTTTCCTGGTTTTACGGTGTAAGCCATCTCTGCTCGCTTAGCCCAGTCTCAAGTTGAGCTGAAACATCTCCTCATGGAAAGATCTTGGCCAGAGCAGTGGGTTACAGGATTGCACAACGTGCCATAAACCTCTTCATGCAGTTCAACCTTTTGCAAGTGTACTCTGAGCTCTCCTTAGCGGGCTGATATTTTTACTCCATGAAATTTCCACATCCTCCATACTATTTCCTCTTGGAAGGTATCGTGGGACATGCAATCCCTGTTCTTTCTATTTTGAATTTTTTTCCATACATAGACATAAATCCTCCTCTTTCCCTCTATACATAGTTGGAGATCCTGGCAGCAGGAAATCTGAGGGGTTTTTTTTGACAGTGGATTTCTCCTGTCTATCATTTTTACTATAAGAATGACATCTCACTGTAATACGCTGTAATGGGTAGGAATTTTCCACCAGGTTTTTCCTAAATAGCCCAGTACCCAGAAGATCCAATCCCTTTTACCTCCAGAGTTAGAACTCCTGAAAGCCCAGTTCCCAGCCATGTCTGTGCTTGGGCACGCCCCCACTCCCAGCCTTACATGTGGGTTATTTCTGTGCTGTTGCCCATCAGCTTCCACCCTGCAGCCCCTGGGAGCTGCTGCTGTCCCTCCCCTGGCGTGGCAGCCTCCAAGCCCTGGGCCTGCCTGCCACCAGCACAGCTCACTCCTGAGGCCGGCAGTACGGCCGGATGGGGGAACATCCCAGCTTTACATTCAGACATCTGTCCCTGCCATTTGGTTCCCAAACACTATATTTAGGTATTTTTTCAACAGCCAGAAATAGCAGAGGGCCTGCGCTGCTCCTGTGAGTGAAGTTACAGACCCCCATGCTGTGGCACAGCTTCCAGCTTAAACCACAACAACATCCCTCTGAGGAGCATGGACTTTTGGGTACCAGAGGGTCCTGCCTGCTTTTCCTAAAGTCAATATTCAACTCCTTCAAGTAAGTATTAAATAAGTAACTCCTGCTAAATAATTAACTGTTTTCTGGGAAGCTGGCAGGCTGGGGTGTGCTTATCTGAGCAGCCAGCATGTGTCCTCGGGAGGCATCCTCTGCAGACACCGTGCCCCTTTGGACTGCCCTTCTCTACCTGCTGGATAAGGGGGAAAACTGCTCACAGCCCTCCTGGCTTCTTCTACACTGCCAGCCCCTCCACAGGCTGGGACACTCCACAGTCCATGTGCAACAGCAAGAAACCCTTTGGGTGCTGAATGAGAGGGACTGGGGGAGACCCTCAGTGAGTGTTAAATGGATGAGGGGCCTTTGGATGAGGGGCCTTTGCTTCCATAAAATCAACATAATTCCAAGCCTTTGCAAAAGTTGATCTATGGAAAGCAGACCCCAGGATTCAGACTTAGAGAAAATTAGGCAGATAGCAGAAATTCAGCACTTACTGAGTGGTTTTGAGTCTGAAGCAGAGCTTTGCAGGAGCAGGGATCCATGCCTATATGCCCTATAGGCACACTGCTAGGAAAATAACCCATCAAACTCAGATCCCACTAAAAAAGTCTCTTCCACATGCTTAGACATATCAGGACAGAGAAGACAGAACCTTGTTACCCTACACAGCATGCTGGCACAGCACCAAAGCTCTGCCAAGCCCCTGCACTTAAGCCAGGAAGCATCAAGTGAGCTGATTCCAATGCAGGAAAGAGAAGCTCGGGTGCCTTAATGGATGTGTTGGACTAAGGATATGCAAGAGGACACAAAAACAACTTTCCAAATACAATTTGAAGGATTTGATTTGAAGGACAAAAAGTCAGTACCAGCATACTACACTAAGGAAATCATTATCTCACCTGTAGGTTATTCAGGAGGCAACTCTCCTGTATTTACTTTTCCCTTGCCTTTTTTGCTGGGCTCGGTATGAAGTGTTGTATTGACACAAGTAAGCGGAGAAGTTCCGTAATTTAATCTCTGCCATTAAAATTTCAGACTCCACAGGAAAAGCAACCCTGCCTGTTCATCAGGTCCAGTCAAATTCAGGTGGCAGCTGGTGTCACCTTTCCACAAACTCCACGAACTCTGCAGCACCAGGCTGCTTCCAAGCTGGGGGGAAGGAGAGGCGTGAGCCATGCAATTTAGGGATAGCGTGCTGGCCCGTAGTGCAAACGCACATTAATAATTCAGGGTATTCTATTTTGGACCGGGAATGCACTGCCCCTCACCTGTACTGCTTAAGGCAATGCCTGAATTAGAAACTCCTGTAGGAGCAGCCGGAGGGCTGTGCCAGCAGCCTGGCAGGGCGGGCACTGCAGGGACAGCCTTTGCAAGGTCAGCACTTCCCTTTGCTCAGCAGAGTCTTGGCTGTGCTACAACACCCCAGAAATCTCCCACAGAATGATGCAATGCTGGTCTTCCTCCAGTGGAGCCAGCAGCAGTGGGGTCTGCCACAGCCAGCTAGGCAGGCAGGGTCCTGCACAAGCAGTGATTTCCCTAAGGAATACTGAATCCATGCACAGCGCTGCCGTGCCTGTGCCAGTGTGGTCAGCTCACTCAGGACATCACACCGTGCTGTGACCTTTAACAATTCAGTTCTGCCATACATGATTGCTGCTTTGTCCCCTTAAAGTCAGTGCTTTATATAGATTTTACCTCAGATCCTGAAAGCTGAATGACAAATCCCTGTCAGGAAATTATTCCACCTTAAGCATCGACTTTCGGAAATGCATCATCTGACTTTCTGGGAAATTGCAAAGGTTATACTGTGGGAAAACACAAGTCATGGGATTTTACAAGTGGTTCTCCTGCACAGGCTGAAGCCACTGCTGCAGGTTTACTGCCATTTCTGGCTTGCGCTGTCCTACATCAGCTCCTAAGTGAATCATTTGAGAAGTTATATTCAATGATGTTTGACTGAAAGGGAGACTGTCCTAGAGCACTGTGAATTCAGGCATAGCATCAGTACTTCCTGGAGCTTCTCACAAGGAGAATTTCTGGCACACTTCAAACCACTGGGTGCCTAAAGCTATGCAGTTTGGTGCTAAGCACCACAACACCTCCCTAGTTATCACAGAAGTTATCAGACATCAGAGCAGCTGTATAACCACAATTCCTGTAGCTGCAATGGTTCCTTCTTTAAAAAAGCAGGAAAAGACAAAACCATGGAACAACCAGAAACTGCCAGAAGAGACAAACTGAAAGCTGTTGATTTTGTAAATCAATTAAAATAAAAGGGAAGGGAAAAAAAAAAGAATAAACAAGAGCAAGCCAAGACTTTAGCCATGTGCCTCCTTAGGCAACTGCACAAATTGATTTGTGGTAATGAAATGGAAAAGCCAGAATGGCCCAATTCACTCTTCTCAGGAAGCTGCTGATGCTCAAATTGCAACATGTGACCCAGAGTTTTAGACAATTGTTGTAGAATTACAGCTGCTCTAGAAGGAGGTGTTGTGTCATGGTGTGATGGGAAGAATATGTAAGAGGAATTACCATAAGCCTAAGACAGGCTCCAAGATGAGGGACGATGCGACAGCAATGGATTTTCTGTGGCTGACTCCAAGGCCGTGTGTTCACCCTTCCTGCAAAAGAAAAAGGATTCATCAGATTTTTCATTTCAAATGCTGTGCATCATCACTACCCATCTTTCTGATGCCAGTGGGTCACTTCACAGGAGCAGCAGGAATACCATAGAGTTTGGTGGCACAGCCAGCCTTTGCTCTGCACCTTCCAGAATCCAGCTGTGCTCGAGGGGGAAAGCTGTGCCATGCTCAGGAGCACTGCCTGCAGCCCCTCGACGCCTGCTTCTTCACTTATGGATTTATTTATCCACTGTAGCTTCCACCCAGAGACTTTCCCTGCTCCCACAGGCCTGTGGCCATCCCAGGGGTGGAGGAGCTGGGGCTGTCCCCTCCCCAGCAGGACATGTTTAGGGCTTGCTGACCTGTTGCTCTGGTGACCTCAGGCCCTTTGCAGCAGAAATGATCCCCGAGAGGGCTCAGAGGAAGTGCAATGTGGCAGTGATGTATTTTCTGCTCCTAACAATAGTAATTCTTGTGACATTTTATTTTGTACAACGATTCATGGCTGAAAAAATAATTTCTACATGGACTGTAAATTGATGTATAAGTAGTTTTGTTAAAAACTAAGAAGTATACATGCAAGTCATTCCTCTGAAACACATTGTTTCTTTTTTAAGACCCTAACCTGCCTTGGCACTTCTGACAATTTGCTTTTTTTACCCAGGAATTTTACTGAGAGGATCTGAGGGCCTTCGAGTGAAACTCTGCTGGCTTCTGGTTCTGGGGTGGATCGTGCTTTTGTTGTGCAACTATGAGCCTGCTGTCTTTCACCTTCCCGGTGTGTCACGGGAGTAAAGACAGCACTTACTATTTACACATTTACAGTGCAAGCAGTTATTCAAAACCTGAATGTTTTCGCATGGAGATCTGCACTGGACATCGGGAAGAAATAACTCCCTGTGAGGGAGGTGAGGCCCTGGCACAGGCTGCCCACAGAAGCTGTGGCTGCCCCATCCCTGAAGTGTCCAGGACATGTTTAGGGTCGGAGGGGTTTGGAGCAGCCTGGGATAGCGGGAGGTGTCCCTGCCACGGCAGGGGTGGCACTGGATGAGCCTTAAGGTCCTTCCAACCCAAATCTGTGGTTCCGTGACTCCACGATAAATCAAGAGCCTACCTAGGAGCTCTTGGTAGAGCTACGGCGCCTTCGTTCCACACGCCCCAGCCGCCCTGCCCCGGGCACGCCCGCGGCTCTCCCGGGATTCTCCGCCGCGCCTCAGCGGGGTCCCCGAGCTCTCAGGAGGGCGGGGAGTCCCCCCGGGCTCCGCCACCCGCGGGGTCCCGCGGTCGCTGCGCGGTCTGAGGGGACCGGCCCGGGGTTCCCGGGGCTCCCGGGGCGCGAGGCGCCGGCTCCCGCCCGCCGCGGTGACGTCAGCGCCACGCCGCGGTGACGTCAGAGCGCGG
>VZRZ01002686.1:411162-516536 GCA_013398175.1 Climacteris rufus
GGCGGCGCCGGCGCAGAGCGGGGGGCGGGAGCGGCGCGCGGGGGGCGCTCCCGGCGCTCGCGCATCCCCTCAGCCGCCCCTGCGTCCCCACAGCAGCCCCGCCGCCGGGATGTTCTCCAGGAAGGGCCACGCCGATGTCAGGAAATCCACGCAGAAGGCGCTGGACCCCAAGCGGGACGTGCTGACCCGCCTCAAGCACCTCCGTGCGCTGCTGGGTGAGTGGGGCGGGCGTGGGGCCAGCCGGCCCCGGGGGGAGCCGGCCCCGAGCCCCCGCTGTCCCTCCCCGGGGGGCTCGGGCAGGGCCGCGGGCGGGTCTCTGGGCGCTTCTCGCACTCCGCCGCCGTCCGGGCGAGACAACAGTGAAAGCGGGGGATAAAGCCGCCCCTCTCTGGAGAAAGCCTCCTCTGCCCTGGGCTCCCCGGGCTCCCGTGGGCTCCCCGGGCTGGCTCCGCTGCACAGGCAGCGCTGCGTGTCCTTCCAGAGGCGCTGCGGGAGAAAGTTACGGGTGTGTTGTGCTGCTGCTGCCTTGGGAAGCTCGTGTTCCCTGGTGTCCCGGTGCTCGTGGTGCGGCACTGTGGGAAGTTTACATCCCGCGGGGTGCTTTGGGAGGCGCACTCGCAGAAACTCGGCTCTTGTCAACAACACCAGTTTGGGGCTGCTGATTGTTTTTTTAGACTTTAAAGGAAGTCACGGTGTGGTGTTTTGTGGTGACTCCACGTGTGGGCAAGGTTGAACCTCTCTAAGGGCGCCTCAGAGGTGAAGATTTTTCCCCCTCATCGTTTCGTTCAGGACGTGGAGAGCCGCTGATGTGTTTCAGCTGTGGTTTGGAAGGGTTTGGGTGGCCTGATGAGTTCTGCTAAAATGCAGCGGGAAAAGGCTTTTCTGAGGGGGAGCGGCTGTGGGCGTTCAGCGCGTGAAGGGGCACCTGCCGATTTCCAGGTGGTGCCAATTTGTTCCCGATCGCCGCAGGTATTGCCGGGGATCTGCTGGGCTTGGGCAGCTGATCGGGGCCAGCTGGTCAGCGGGCAACGCCCTGGACACGTCTGGCCTGGGTGACTTTTTGATTGAGGCTGTTTCTGGGCGCTGGTTGAAGGTGAAGGTTGCTCCAGGGCTGGCCGAGGGCTGCGGTGTGCCAGCTGCCCGGCTGCTCGGTGCAGGCTCTGGGTGTGTTCCCGGCTGCTCGGTGCAGGCTCTGGGTGTGTTCCCGGCTGCTCGGTGCAGGCTCTGGGTGTGTTCCCGGCTGCTCAGTGCAAGCTCTGGGTATGGTCCCGGCTGCTCGGTGCAGGCTCTGGATGTGTTCCCGGCTGCTCGGTGCAGGCTCTGGGTACGTTCCCGGCTGTCTGCGCACGGGAACACCAGTGTAAACACTGGGGGTGGTGTGGGAGTGGTTTTTTGAAGATGGTGTCTTGGTGGTTACCCTTGCAAGTGTGTCTTTCATGGTACTGCTCAGCACGGAAAGTGAAGCAACGCATGGGAAGAACCTTTGCGGTGTTTAAGGAAAACAAACTTTTGGTGTAAAGGCTCAAAAGTAGTTGGATTTTTTTTTCCTTCTCCCCAGATGCACCTCTCCTTGTGCTGGGCAGGGGTAGAAGTATGTGTGTGTGTTACTTCAACTGCTTCAGTCAGGCCATAGTGCCACACGTTCTCCAAATAGCTGCTCCTGCTCTTGTGTTTCCTTAGGAGATGCCAACTCCTCTTCCTTTGTTAGTTTTAAATCACAGGAATTTAATTGTAAACAAAATGACAGTTACTCTTCTGTGATCCCACTGATGCAGGAGGATAAAGATCACAGGGAAAATGATCATAGGGGAGGGACGAGGAAAAGGAATGTCTGTTTCCATAAATAAGGGCTCCTGTGAGCTTTGGATTGCTTCAGGTCCCTTAGTGGCATCTCTGTAAGTTTGTCCAGCGCCCAAACTGAAAGAAAAGTTTCCCTTTAAGTTAGTCTTGCTTATAACATCTCTCAAGCCTGGAATGCCCTTTAGGATCTGAGTTCCTGCTCTATGTGATACTCTGTCTGCATGGCAGGACAAAATGCTACCCAGAATAACAACAGAACTTAAATGTGGACGTTCAGTTGTGTTTGAGAAATGACCAGAACGTTTCCCTTATTTTTACATTGCTAGAGAGATATACTTATGGTCAGACCTTCTGTAAAGTTCTAAATACAGTTTGTGGAAGTGCCAGTAGCGTGGCCTTCCTATTTAGAAGACTTAAAAAATAATGGCCTGATAAACAGTGGTGGGGATGTACAGCTTTGACTCTTCCCCACTGACTGGCCATAAATGAAACCTCTACTCTTTCCCAGAGTGGTTTCTTTGGGACTTTTGTAGCATAAAAATGAATCACTGCTCTTTAAGATTTTTTTCTGTGGCGATTCTTGGGTGAGAATATTCTTTTTTAATTGAAATGTCTCTTTCAGTAGTAGTTTCTCCTCAGGCACAATGTAAATACTTGGGTGTCAGGAGTACTGCTGCTAACAGATATTGGCATGCTGCTTTGTCCAGTACTTTCATTCTTTTCTCTGTTGAGCAGTGGGCAAAAATATGGGGGACACACAGAATTCAGTTAAGACTAAGTATGGAATTTGTTGGGTTACCAAGTGCAATCCTTGCTCTTTGTCTTTAAATAGTACCGGTTAGGAAAGCCCATGCTTTTCATTGAACTCCCCCCATCAGAAATGGGATAGTAAAGGAGAGCAGTGGGGTTTCAGTTCTGGCACTGCTTGGTCTCACAGATCTGTACAGCTGGAGTAAAACTGTCCTGGTGGAAATTTTCATTTAGAGACAGTCAGAAGGAGATGTGTCCAGGCTTCTTGCTGAATTTAGAACTGGCGTTGTTCCGCAGAGCTCCTGTGAAATGTGAGGTGTTAACATTATTTTGGAAGTTGTTCCAGTTGGAGGGGTGTTGTAGTAACGGTCTGTTTCATGCTGACATACTTTTTTTGATGATAAGTAGGAATTGTACATTATTTCTAGGGTGAGGTCAGTCATAAAAGTTTATCATTAACCAGGGTGTGCCTGCAAAATTCTCTTCATCTCCTTTAATTTTTCAAGTACTTGAGGATTGAGAGATTTTTGTAGAAATAGAATGAAGTGAAGTGACTTTGGAATTTCATGGAATCAGGGGAGGATGTCTAACAAGTGACTGTGATAACATTTGGTAGTTAACAGGAAAATAAAAGGCCAGTCAGTGTGCTAAGGACAGGCTTATTGTCCCCTCTGGTATTTTTTTTATATGAGGAGGAGCAATAGAGCTTGGCCATAAACTCAGTGGTACCCAAGTAGTTTGTTACCCTCAATTTTAAATTTAAGTAGTGTAAGGCAAGTCAGGGTGACTGACAGTTCTCCAACGAGCCAACCATGGCACATTTACATAGAAGAAATGTGATGTGACCCTCCTGGATGTCTCTCTCTTTCCTGTGTGTTGCTGCCAACGCTGCTGTCAGGGGTTGGCTGGAGTGGTGAGCCCGTGGATCGCCTGTTCTGCTTGGGAATGGGCTGAATTCCATGGCTTGGGAAAGCTGCTG
This sequence comes from Climacteris rufus, assembly GCA_013398175.1. Classification (NCBI taxonomy): domain Eukaryota; kingdom Metazoa; phylum Chordata; class Aves; order Passeriformes; family Climacteridae; genus Climacteris; species Climacteris rufus. Next base: position 414,692 of record VZRZ01002686.1, read on the forward strand.
TGGGTCTGATGGCTGCTGGTGCTTGCCTGAGGTGTGAGTGCTGGCTGCCTGTCTGCAGCTGTAGTAACCCAAGAGCTGTTTGTGAGTAAATATAAAAATAAACCCAAATACCTGCACTTCAGCCCCAGCCTTGCTGCCTCATTTCCTTGGGCGCTTATAAATACTCCTTCAGGCAGTGTGGTGTCCCCAAAGCCAGGATTTTGTCTTGTTATCTCAAATGATAAATAGCCCAGGAAACTTTCCCTGATGTTTTCCATTGGGAAAGCAGGAATGAGCCATATCCTGCTGCAAGGGAAACATATCTGTAAGAAAGGCTGTGGCTGTAGGGATGCAGCTCACATCAGACTCACCCCTGAGTCACCACTGAGATGCCACATTTAGAGAAAAGGAGAATTTACGTTTTTGGTAAGGCAGTTCCTTTCTCCTCCCTTCTCAATTTAGAGGGAAAGTTTCCTTTTTGTTTAGATTTTAATGACCTCATTCCTTCATATGAAATCCCTGTAAATGAAAGCCTTGTTTTCCCCTGCAGTTGTGTTTAACAGAGTGCATTCATGGAGAGGAATAATTGCACTTAGCTTGCAAATTCAAGACCAGTAGTTTGTAGGAAAGAAATATCATGTTAAAGAGTTTTCCCTGCACTAATTGTTTCCATAGCACAAGCAGCCAAGCAAAGCCTTACTGCTGGAAGGGTATTAATTTAAATAAAAATCAAATTGTCCAAGGCTAAAGTTATTCTTTCTTCTGTAGTCATGGGGTATTATTGAGCCTTCTTGCTGCAATCAGCTTTATTTTGGTTAATGAATGGGTTTCTTGCAAGGTGAAGCTTCAGTGAGGAGACATGATGTTAATAATTTTTGCCCTTCATCCTCTTACTTCTGGGTGAAATCACCTAACTTTTCTTGACCAGAGCAGTAGGAATAAAGAGCGAACACATGAAGTTAAAGTGTGTTTGGTAAGTGTCAGCTTAGAAAACATTAGACTTTTTTCTTTGTGAAAAATCAACTTATTTCAAATTTCAGACCTAAGTTCAGGCTTAGGAAAGTGATGAACGCTGCCATTATTCTAAGAAATGAGTTTGGAATCTGCTGTTCTCTGATTTGATATGCTTGCCAGATGAATTTAAGAACTAAATTTGCATCTTTGGTGATGTTTTGCTCCAGCAGTACTTGCTTGTTTTGATGGTACAGAAGCCATTTGGGAACATAGCTAAGACTCACCCCATCTTTATTCTTTTTTCCCTTTTTTTTTAATTGGAAAGCAAATGAACCAGTGCCTCCCAGCAAACTCTCATAAATTTAATGAAAATGGACATTTCCCTGTTTTACTTGCAAGGATGGACCCACAGTTTAGTACAGAGCGTTCAGTGAGGTCACTAAAATAGTTTTGTATTGCATTTGTTTCATTCTCTAATGTTAAATTTGCAGAAAGAGAAGAATTTGGGGCATTCTGCTCTTGTGTAATTACTCTGTTTGTTCCTCTTTTCAGATATTGTGGATGGGAGTGACCTGAAGCAATTTTTTGACAACAATTATTCTCAAATTTATTTTATATTCTATGAAAACTTCATAACACTGGAAAATAGCTTGAAACAAAAAGGTAAGTTTTAGAGTTTTGCCAGCAGCTGTTGGTCAGTGTTCCATTATTGTTCTCTGGAGCATTCTGTTAGAGCCTGTCCAATGATTGCATAGTCCTTAATTATCTATATTTATATTAATAGTTTCATGCAGTACACTGTTAGTATTACTCATTTTAGTTTGATGGTAGCAGAAAAGACAAGCATGGAAAATCGATTCTGAAAATGAGAGCAGCAGCTGATGAGATTTCTGAATTCATTTTAAAGGCAAAATGTCATTTCAGCATTTGCACACCTCTCACCCTGTTCTGGGTCCTCCAGTTCCCTCTGTTCAGCTGAGACATGGCCAGAGCAGAGAGAGGCACTGCAGCTTGGGCACATCTTGCACTTGGGATATTAAATAAAGATGAAAAATCAGCTGCCTGTGACATCTTTGACTTCAGTTGAACATTTTTTGCTCATTTTGCTCTCATGCTGTATGTTTCTGGCAAACAATATTATTTTGTGTCTTGCAGGGAATAAATCGCAAAGGGAGGAGCTGGACTCCATCCTCTTTCTTTTTGAAGTAAGTTTTCCATACCATGAAATGCATTTGTGTTTTAAAGCTCATTGTCATTCTGTGCTTACTGCCAGCTTGACAGTGAGGGTGAAACCAGGTGCCAGTCACAGCGGCACGAGGTGAAAGGGCCTTGAAGCTTTTAGATACAACAGTTTTATGATGCAGTGAGAACGTTGGTTAAATGAATATGCTGAGTTAAGAGATTTTGTCAAAATGACTTGGAAATCCTGCAGTAACTCTTCTGTCCTGAGGATCTGGAGATCAATGCTCTGCAAACAAGTTGGGGTTTCTGGTAGAATTTGGGAGCACGTGATCAGCATTGACTCTACTAAGCTAAAGCTTTCAAAAAGTCTGTTTTCTGTTGTTTCTTTTCTATTTTAATTAAACAGGGTTTTGCTTCTGTGTTTTATGGAGGGCCAGTTCAAGACAGCAGTTTTCTTCTCCACTCTGTCAGTGTGAAGTTCAGTGTTGTGTTTATTTTGAACGTGTCACAGCAGAGGTTGGGCTCTGCTCCCCTCAGATGGTTATGATTGCAGTGTTTGGTCTTGCAGCATGAGGGAAATAAAAGGATAGGAGTTCCCAGCTACTTCACATCAGTTTGATCTGAGTGTGTGAAATGACAATTTATTTTTTTAAAATTCACTTTCTGGAGCATATCCTTCCCTTCTTCCCAGCACTGGCCATCAGAGCATGGGAGGAAATGTTACCTGGTTAACTTTTGCATAATCAGATTAGGATTGCTTTAATTTAAAGAATAGTCCAGGATAGAAAATATTCCAAGGTACCTCTTTGATTAGAGTTATTACCTAAATATATTTGAATGTGAGAAAATAATGCACACTTTAATTCTTAGCATAAGCTCTGCCTGTCTCTGTATTCAGAAAGCAGTGGCACCTTTACTTATTATTTTTTGACAGTTAATTAGGTAAATAATTGGCCAGATTTCTCTCTTAAAGTTAAACAGACATCACCTATTGATTTCTTTCTATTTCTGTTTTCTTTATTTCTTTCTCTTTGTTTCTCCAACTACTAAGCTTTTACTTGAGTATTGCATTGTAGAATGGTTATCTTTGTTTATATTCTGGGGTTCTTTTTGGTAGAAAATACCCCTCAAACTTTCAGTGGGACTCTGGAAAACCGAAGTTAAAGGTTAATTGTTCTTAACTCCTATCACTCCCTGTAAAAGACCCCAAACCCTCAGAAGTATGTGGCTCCATGGTTTTGCATTAATGAGTGGTTTGTAGTTGGAATGGTATTTATAATGACAAGAAGAATGATGCTGTTTAGCTTAACATGGGAAAAATGGCCATGAAAACGGTGACATGGAATCCTGGGGTTTTGTGATCTTGGATTCTCACTTTGATGTCTCCCTTTTTCTCTTCCTCTATTCCCCCCCTGTAACTATGAGACACACTGAAATGTGAAGCATGTTCACACTGAAATCTGAATTAATACAAGTCTGTTTTGGGGGTTTTCCCAAGGCAGTGTCAAAGAACAAGAGCTCATAGATCTACCAGGACTGTTTGGGGCAGGGGAAACTCTTCTTCCTCCTCCTCCGTCCCCAGCCCAGCAGAGAAAGTGTCACCTGAGCAGGGCTGTGCAAGTTAATGGCAGCTCATTAATACCCTGGCACTGGGGCCTTGAATAAGGAGTGAAATTCCTGTGGCTGTGCCGTTGAGTGGGAAATAACTAATGCTTGCTCACCTGGTCAGAGGGAATAACTCTGCATTCCTGGGGCTTGGAAGTGGGTGGCTAATAACCACCCCTTTGTACTCCTTCAAAACATTGGGAGAACTTGCTGTCTGAAGGATTAAAAATCCATAGTTGTGTCTGAACCAGGGGCTCCTTGGGGTCCCAGTGGAGGAGAGCTGTGAAACAGCCTGAACATCCACAGCTCTGGGGGAGAGGAAATCCTTGAAGTGTTTGTGTGGAATTCTGAGTGATCCCCTTCATGGTGGGCATCTGCTGGAGGGACTTTGCAATCCATGGAGAGCTGACACTGGATGAGTTTATGAGTGGGAGAACAGCCCAGTGCAGCAGAGAGCAAGAGCCTCAGCACAGGGCAGGGAAACAGAAATGGCAAGTGATGAAACATTCATACTGTAAGCCATAGGAAACAGCTAATTAATTGTTAAGCTTTCCATATTTAATCTGATGTCAGCATGAGCTGTGGGGTTGCTGCATTTTCTTCTAATTAGCTAAATAGGTAGTTACTGAGGATTAACAAATTCTGAGTCCTGGTGCTGAGGGTTAACAGCTTAAAAATCAATAAAAATGTTTATGAGGGAATTGACTTTGCCTTTCGTGGTGATTTGGTGGGATCGTGCTGCTGTTGTGGAGTGACACCTAGTGTGTGTATTGGGCAACAAAGGCTTTCCCCACAAATCCTCTGGAAACTGACTTGACTGGCTTGTAGTTTATGGGATTTTTAATTTTACACCTCAGCGACACAGCCTTGCTGCTCAGCAACATCAAACAACATGTTACTCAAAGAAATGTTAACCAGAAGGGAGGAATGTGAAGGGGTAACTGTTGCAATTAATATTGCAAAATGTTTGCCTCTGACTTTATATAAAGTGCTTTGGCTGCGTCTTTTTCCAGATAGATATTTGTGAAATGATACAGCAGCAGCACGGTTGATTTTCCCTGTTTCAGCTAAAAGTGCAGTATTATGTGACACAAGTGTTTTGTCTGCTAAGGCTTGGCTCTCTCCAGATTTGCAGAACAGGTTACTGTTGTTTCTTACTGTTTTCTGTGATTTGAGGGCAGCTCTGAGCCCTGTGTGTCACAGACCTCAGGGAAGGTGCACTATAGTTATGTTCACTTTCTGGTTTCAATAACAGTATTGTGCCATCATTTGGCTATGAAAGTTTGGGGGTTTCTGTTATAATAATTTTTTTTTCTTGCAGCATCAGGTACTGATTCCTCTGACACTGTGGCTTGTAATGTCTATTGAAGTAAAAGCTGAGTGACAGTTTTGATATACTGCATAGATCAGTTTCTTCCCATTCTCTATAATTTTTCTTTATTAGTTAAGAACAGCCACATCTGTTGTGCAGGTGGTGTCATAAAATTCATTCCACTGATTCAACACGTTCACTGGATGAAATGTTTTACACTCAGAATTTTTCAGATGTAGAAAAGGTTCCTGAAGTCTGTGCTTTGTGTGGAGTGTGTGGTTTCTTTAGCTTGGTGCAGATGTGAGTGCTGACTCTTAAACTCAGTAGAGTAGCAAAGGAGCTCTTTTGTTTATAACAGTAGAAGTGCTTCTAGCTCCTCTTTTCTACACACAGAAAATTGCTTTTTGAACTATTTGCAGTTTGTTCTGCCTTAATTCCAATAATATTGCTACTATTCTTGCAACATTCTGTGGTAAATTCTAACTATGTGTTTAATATATTTGACTTCAGATTTGTTACTTTTTCTTGCTCTGCCTGGGGCAGTGATAAGTGCCCTGTGTGCTTTGGGCAGACATTTTCCCTCAACAAATAACTGTAAATTATTTATTAATGCAATAAATGGAGTACCCCTTCATTTAGATTGAAGTGCTGCAGGCACACCGACTCCACTGGGCTCTTGGCTCATCTGAGTCAGTGAATAGGAGCTGGAAAATGTCTGCAGGTTTTGGTAGTTGAACACTCTGAAAGCACCAACAGTACTTGAACAGAGGCCTGGGAGAGCTCCTCTGCACTGACTCGGCTTAGAGTGGATCCACCTGCCACTGACTCATAGAAATTCCTAATGTGTTCTTCCTTGAAGGGATGTTTTTCCAGGCTTCCCATTGCCACTGCCACTGGCTCTGCCTCCAGGAGCGAGTTTGCTCAGCAAGGGCACCTTTGGTGTGGCTGTTTTGTTAACAAAAGACCCATCCTGGCACGTCCAGAGCAGCTCTGTGCAGCAGCACAGTAAAGCTCATTGTCCCACTGTGGCAGTGGAGCTGGAAAACATCCTGGCTGTGGGGATCTCATGAGTAAGGCTTGGTCCCTGTGCCCTGCAGCAGGGCAGCCAGCATGCAGTGTAGGCACAAAGCTGCCAATCATGGTGTGATTCAACAAGGGGAGCAAAAATAAAAGGCTTTGTAAAAGAAATAGCAGTTTTGGTGAAGTTGGAGCGAGTCTGTTGAAATACAAACCTTGGTGGTTTTGTTTTACTTTGATGGAAGAGAGAGATACAGCTTTCAAAAAGCTGCATCCTGTGTAAACTAAGATTTAAACTTAACATTATTCCTAGTCATGCAGGAAGTCCAAACGAAAAAGAACTATGGATAATCAGTTAAAAGAACTGACAGATACCCTGATGTGTTGATCAGTAGTAATACCTAATTTCTATTTCAAGTGTGCTATAATGGATTACCATATAGATGCAGCAAAGCACTAAGCATTAAATAGATCTGTGTGTTTTCTGAAAAAGCAATATTATTTCGCACTGTGGGGTTTCTTAAAATATTTCTTATTAGTGTAGTGTGAAACTAGGAACAAGATGTCAATAGCCAGCTCGGATTCACAGCAGTGTGGCTGACAGCCTAGGCTGGAGGGGAAGGAACTGCCATTTGTTTTATAGGAATAGCAATGCATGTTCTTTAGAACACCAGGGGTGGGGAGGGTGTAGGAAATGTTGTTGGAAATGTGAGGCTGCAAGGGGAACAACTGGATCTTGTTCAGGATTTGTGCAGTCTCATGTCACACTGCAACACCGTCTCAGTCCAGGGACTCTGGTGCTCATGGGCAAAAATCACCAGTTAGAAGTTGTGCTGGTGGCACTGGGGGTTAACTTCTTACCTCCAGCAATTTGTATTTAATAGTGTAGACTTTTAACCTTGGTAACTCATTTTTGCATTGCATGAGCAAATGTGGACTCTGCTTTTACATTATTTACAGTGACTGCTCTGCTGCAGCACAGGGGTGGCACACAGGTTGATTTTTTAGAATGACTGGTTGCTGTGGGGTAGGACCATGCAGGTGATTAGTCACATCTTTGCACTTTTTCAAAATACATGTATTTATTGTTTTCCTGGTTTTGAGATGCTGGAAAGGAGAACGCATGGGAATTGACCTAAGTGTCTCAGTTTTTGCTATATGGGAAGATTTTGGGATATGGGAGCTTTCTTCAGGTGGGAACTTCTGTCCTCTTACTGGTGATTTGAATCCTTGAATTGTTTTGACTCAGTCACCTGACAAGGGTGTTGGGTTCTGTGTTTTGTAAAGAAAAAAGAACAGTAAACATGTTGTTTTCTGCCCCAACCCTCCCAGTTTTGTGCAGTTTTGAGTTTAAGCTTGCTTTTCCTGGTCGCTGCTGAACTCTGCAGCAGCATTTGTTTTCCTGGTTTTCTCTGGACACGAACTAAAACTCACTAACACTCGGGTGTGAAAGTTGTTACTGAGTTCTTTTACAAACGAGTCTTTATTGGGGAGCTTTGCACCTTCTCAGCTCCCGCAGCTCGCTGTCTGAAAGGGAACTTTGTGCTCAAATTCAGGTGAGACTGTGACAGACTGCAACAATAGAAACAGAATACATGTGATTTTGTCTGGTTTTTCATGGTAAATGTGCCAATGTGTGGAGCTTCATCCCTGCAGTGTACTGTGTGACTCTTGAATCCAGCCTGGTTTTTGTTGCTGGTGCTTTTGTTTCCTGGAGCCCTTCCTCCCATGCCTCGGGCACAGACCCAGCTCCCACTCGGAGCTCCTGGGTTAGGTTAGAAGCAACTTTCTGCCCTATGCCGAGTTAAATAATGAGTAATGTCAGAAATAGTCTTGAGGAGTGGTGGGCTACCAGTGTTTTAATGTTTAGATGGATAATGATAATTCTTTGTCCATGGATCCTGCAATCTGATTGGCAGAAACCTGGTCCTTAAGTAACAGGTAAAGCCCCAATGTGAGTCATGGCCTCATTTTTAGCCAGTCAGATCCTTCATCCCAAGCGTGTTAATCCTGCCCATGGACAGGGAGTTAGACCTCTGGCTACCAGCCCCCTGCTCCTGGGGTCCCTGCTCCCACAGTGTCCTGGTGAGGGAGCTGAGGGACACAGAAATAAAGTACAGGCACCACAGAAGGGATGTACCTGGTTTACATTTTTATTCTGATTAAACTTTTAGAAATGCCAAATACTGCATGGGCATCACTTGCTATGGTAGAGGTGTGGAGGAGGACCAGTCTGTCTGTGACCTGAAGTCTATCTCCCTGTGTCCACAAACATGTTATGACTTCCATCTTCTGCCATGGAGAAAGGAATGTTCCATTTCCAAAAAGACTATTTGGAGTGTTGTATGTAATTTCTGAAGCCTGAATGTCTCGAGCGCATTGCTTTAAGCAGCAGTGCTGACTTGGGTCACCCAGCTCCAAAGGGTTGCCCACAGTGCCAGTTGCTTTCTGGGCTGTGATGCTTTCTTTCCTCTTGTGAGCTTCTGTGTGCAAAACACCAACAAACAGGTCACTGTCCCTTAAGTGACTTACTCATTTTTCATCCTGCATGTGGTCTTGCTGAAAACTTAATGGTGCTTAGTTGTGCAGAGGTTTGTGCCAGTGATTTTGTTTGATAGTTGCAAGGAACTTTGACCGTCAGACATTTAATTTAATTTTATTTCCAAAAGTAAGTGTTTAAAACCAGTTTCCCATTTAAATATATCTTCCCAATTTCTCATTTCAATGACTGTGAAGTTGCAAGATGCAGGCATGTGTTTCTGTGGAACCTGTGTGAAGCCCTGTCTGCACTTGCAGACCTTTGCAAGGTGGAGCAGCAGTGGGTGAGCTGTCCTGTGCTACTGCCACACCTGCCTGCCCAGCCCTAGTCCATGCTGACAGTAGTTTAAAAAGAAAAAGGTATCTTGGAGCCTGTTAAAGTCCTTTTAAAAGCCATGTTTACCCAAGTAAGATCCCCCCCCAGTAGTTTTGATTTATCCAGCTTATTTAATAGCATTACCATCCCCTGAACTGGCAAAGAAAACATTTGGAAGCCCCAAGTGTTCTTTGCAACTAAGACGATAATATTCCATTCAGGAAAGCACTTAAGCGTGTGCTGAGATCACTTTGTGGAGGCCCTGTAGCATAACCAAACTGCAGGGGAATGAGTTTGACCAGAACCTCTCCCTGTGTTTGATCAGCCTTGGGTAGGATCAGCCCACAACTCCAGAGGCAGGCCAGGGATTATTCACTAAGTGCTTTATTAACTACCTGTGCTGGGAATTCAATTAGTCTGGCTTTGTGTGATTTGGCACGGTGGCACTGAGCAGCTGAAGGCACAGGTGAATGAGCTCTCAGGAGGAGGAGCTGCCCTACTGTTCCCTGTGCCTCAGCCTGGAGCCAATGGAAGTGCAGGCCTGAACTGGAGCAGGAGCTGACAGGCACTGCAGAAGGCATCAGCCCCAGTGAGCTGCTCAGAAATGTGGGAGCTGTTCACTAGCAGTGCCAGGGGCTGCCAGGCAGTAGGAAAGAAAAGAGCTTTGTGACTGCCGTTTTATTCAGGAGCATTCCAAGTGTCTTTCTCCATAACCAGAGTAAAGTAGTGGACAGGAGTCCTTGCCATGATAGGTATTTGCTTTTCTATTGTGTTCTCTGTGTATATATTCCCACTTCATTTGTGTCTTGTGTATTCATTTCTCTGTATCCTCTGATGAGCCAGTTTTATTATGGAAAATCTGATTACTTAATTTTATTTCCTGCAGAAAATATTGCAGCTACTACCTGAGAGGATTTTTTATCGATGGCATTTTCGCAGTATAGGTAAGAAGAAATGGTTTGAAAACATTCTAGTACAAAGAAAATGTTTTCTCTAGTCACTTCCCTGGTTCTACAAGCCCTGTTAACCTCTAAATCCCTCAATACTGCCCACACAAACAGTAGTCGCAGGGGAGACCTGCATAGGAGACATTCCCAAAGCATGTGGAAAAATGCTTGGTTTGGATTGCCTGCTTCACTTTTATTTTGTGTGAATGCTCTTTCAGCTTCTTGGATTTATCTGGGTCCTCTTCCCCTTCTTCCTTTCCATGTGCTGGAAGCTGTCAGGATGAGGGGGATTCAAACCAGCACAGCTTTTCCTTTTTCTTTTCACCCTGTGGATTCACAGACCAAACCTTGAGAGGCAGGAGGGTTGTGGACCTGTACATGACTCACTTGTGAATTTACATTGTGAGGTCTTTGCAAGTGATCATACATAAAATGCCCTTTCAAATCCATACCACTAATGATACATCCTGTGTGGAACACAACCCTCTCCACCTCCTGGAAATTCATCCTGTAAAACTTGGGCTTTGAACAGGCAGCTGTTCAGAGCTGAGCACAGGCTGGGCTGAACCCTGCAAACCATGGCACTGCTGTAGAGAGCAGGAGCTTAATTTCTTCTCTGATATTCCTGTATTCTCTGTGAAGTTTAGTTCCTTGATATTTGTGAAGCATTCATTTGTCACAGTATATATGGGAATTAAATGAGAGATTTCTGGTTTAGAACTGGATAGTGAAGGAAATCAAACAAAAGATACAAATGTTTTAGTAGGTTTTTTTGGATCAATTTTTGTTTTCATGAGTGATCTGCCTTTTTGAGTGGAATTATGAATACATGGTATTTCTGCAAGTTTGGTCCCAGCTGTCTTCTTTCCCAGATTCTCATGAAATGGAGTATATTCCCAGCATCCTGTTAGAGTATGGCCTTGGCCCCGATGGACCTATATGGGGGGCTTCCTCTGAACAAGAATGACTGCTCTTTCTCCAGGCTCCAGTGGTATTGGAGCTTCTGGAACAAGGGAAGGCATAGCAGGAGTCCGGCAGAGAGAAGTCTTGAATTGTCAACACACCTTGAAATCCAATGAAGGAGTTTCACTCAGTAATTTCCTCTGAAAATTCATCACTACTTTGAAAATTCCGCTTCCGAATGCTACCAAAGTGGTACCGGTGTTTTGTTTTGCTGCTTATTACAGAAAATTTTATGGGGGGTTCTATCCCTTCCAAGTAGGACTTTGTCTTGTTGTGGTTGGGTTTGTTTTCCAGCACTGTCTCACCAGCTGCCATGTTTGTCATCAGCACAAGGAGCTGCTGTTGCAGAAGAACAATGAGCGGAAGTTAGAGGTCAAGGGAAGGGCTCTTGTCACATTTCCACTCAGCACTGACAAAAATAAGAGGAGACATCTGCCTGACCACTTCATAACGCTTCAGCTCATCTAGTCCAGACCAAATTGATTCCAGTCAGTTGTTTTGTAGCTGATACATTCTTTAGGCTTCTCTTGAGTGGTCATAGTGAGACAATTTGTTTGTCTGTGCCCAATAAATGATCTACAAAATTTGGCAGATCATTTGTTCACAGCTCTGCCTTGTGACTTCCTTTTGCTTCACGTTCACGTGCATTAATATGTATTTCCTATACATGTTAATTTCCATTCAATGCTGTGAAATGGTAAGGAAAGGAGCCCATTTAAGCAATGTATATAATTCACAGATCTTGCTATTAATAAAAATAACGTGAGACATGGTCCTCTGACTAAACCCAAAGTACCCCACTGGAAAGACACATCATAGTTAATCTTAGGCCACTGATGATGGTGATTGTAACTAGATTCACTTTGGGGGTTTCCCCCCATTCCCCATAGTTGTTCTAAAACCCAACACAATGGCCCTGGAGTAAAAGACATTGAAGTAGCCTATTATGGAATATTTTAGAAAAACATTGTGGTGCAGAGCGCCCATCTTTGTGTCTCACAGTGCCTGTTTAATTTTCCTAATCCAGGGTCTATTCTGAAGAAGCTTCTGCACACTGGAAACTCTCTCAAGGTATTGCTTTGATGTTTTCATACTCCTTTTCACTCTAATTCCTATGAAGTGTATTACTTTGTAACTTTCCAATATCAGTGTTTTTCAGATTGTTAAGCTTTGTAATTTTACTTATTCACCTTTTAATAATGTTTTTTATTATTGTGATCCTAGATTATTTTAATATTTATCTTCAGTCATTTGGCTGCTCTAATGACCTTTGTAAAGTTATCTGGAGAAGGTATTAATAGATATTGCTTAATACCTAATTTTTTCAGCTCTTGGCATTAAGTATACTGATTAAAGCTAGGATTATATTAATAATGTGAATACCCTTGGTATGATGGAGAGTCTTACCAGCACCTAGCTGGGATGAAAGCACTCACCCTGCATGTTCTGAACTATTTAACCCTGTTACTGCACTGGCAGACCTGTTTTACTGTCCTTTTCCCCCAACTCATCCCCCTGCAGATCAGATGTGAAGGAATCCGCCTGTTTCTGCTGTGGCTGCAAGGCCTCCAGACCAACTGTGCCGAGGAGCAGATCCTGATGTTCGCCTGCCTGGTGCCCGGCTTCCCCCCTCTGCCGTCCTCGCGCGGGCCCTGCACCCTGGAGAGCCTCGTCAGCCCTGCCACCCCTCCTGATGGTGAGGGGCTCCGGGGGTCTCTGGGGAGTTCTGAGCTGTCTGCAGCTTCTCCAGCTGTTGTGCTGTTGCAGCTCCAGAGCCGCCAGGTCTTGGTGGTGTGAGCGGGCAGGGTTTGTCGTTTGGCCCTTGTGTTTTGCTTGCAGTAGTAAGCAAAGCAACAAGTGCAGCAGTAGGAGCCTGTTCCTGCACAGTAGGCAGGTGTGGAGGTTTCCAGCTTGTTGGTTCTCCTGCAGAGACTGCTGCTGTCAGCCTTTCCAGAGGCTGGTGCCATCCTCGATGGGATGTGCTAGGACTTTGGATGTCCAAGGAGCTACTGGACTTAGGCTTTGTCCAGCTTAGTAGTGCACTAATGCGTATTTTCAAATTAATCTTTTATAGAAAACTTACTCTATTTCACTATTTTCATGTGCTCTGTTTAAAACATTTGATTTTAGCTAAGATTTTTCCAGAAGAAATAACCCCGCTTTTGCCAGCTGTCTCTGGAGAGAAAATTGCTGAAGACCAAACCTGCTATTTTCTACAGCTCCTGTTGAAATACATGGTAATTCAGGTGAGGAGGATGCATGTTTGTAACTGGTCATAATTGGAGTGTGTATTTGTGGTAGAAAATTAAGCCTACACTGTATCTGTATGGAGCTGGGTTTACCCTTCCCCAGGAAGAAGCTGGCTCGTGCACTTTTTAAATTTTGTTTTTAAATGGAAAATCACCCAAAGGTATTTCCTTGTGCCATTTTTGGTGAAAATAAGAATAGTGAATGTTATCCAAACTTGCAGGATAACTGACTATTTTGTGTGCTTGTGGTTGCGTTTAGAAAATTGATGTGGGGTAAAGACTCAATTTGTTCTCTTTGGACACACATCTAGATGAAAAGAAATGTAAAGGACCACTGGAGGAAGAGATAAAGAGAGATGGCTTCTGAGATGTTTTTAAAAGGATGCAAGTAACATGTACATAAAATTTAATTAGAAATAGATCAGATGAATCTGTACAGGAAATAAATTAAGATAATGTATATATTTAAAAAGTACAAATTAAGCAACATTTGAAATAAAGTGGAAACTGTGTAGACAATGAACATTAAAGAGCTTGGTATTAAAAAAAGATAAATTATAATTAAATACTTTGAGATACACTTTTTTAGTATGAAAAGGCAAGACCAAACTAATATTTGGAAAGGGTTTTGTCATCTTGAATAAATGCTTTGTTTTCAAAAGCGTCTGTATGAAATTATCAGCTTCCTCCACGGCACCCTTTGTTTTACATATCAGAGTCTCACAACACTTCATTTCAAAACAAAATTTCACTCTTCTTTTTGTACTTTTATTACATGTTTGGGATCTAAACAAACCTGCCTGTGCTATAAATCTGATTGCACAGTGATTCATCTATGTTTGTTTATTTGTGTTTATTCTGATGAAGAAAATATTAATGAGAAAAGCATAGCCAAAAGTAACTTTTTCAAAATTTACATGTAAGAAGCAAATCTGTTAAAAACAGAATATGACAGTTCTTGTCCTTCCCTGATTAGAACAGCACAAACATACTGGCTTCTACTGAGCTTGCTGTCTGGGGTGCTGGTATATTCTTTCTTTATATTCTCACTGCAGTTTGCAAAGGTGTTTTTGGAGCTGTGCTGGTTTTTTATCTCTTGCTAAAGTTGTAGTTGCTTATTTTTTGTGATCAGTGTGAAACAATTATTGGTATAACACATTAACTTAGAGATTTTTGTTTGTTTCTCTTTAACTCCGTGACAAAGGCTGCAAGCTTGGAGTGGAAGAACAAGGAGAACCAAGACACTGGGTTTAAGTTTCTCTTTACTTTGTTTAGAAAATACTATCTTCCTCACTTGTTTCCATCTTTTACAAAGCTAACCAACCTCTACAAACCTGTGCTTGGTAAGTAGTGGATTTTGCCTTTGAAGTAGAAAAAGCAGGTGCCTGCTCTTGGCAGCATCTGTTACCTGCAAGTGTATCACTACAGCTCTGTGGGATGAGGATTTTTTTCTCCCTGGTTTGGTGTAAAATTAACTTATGTTGTAGCAGGAGTGGTTCTTTGTTTCAGCTTTTGCCTGTCCTTTGTTTTAAGTGATACAAGTAGTAACCTCCGAGAAAGATCTGTGCTGTTCTCGCTGCTCTTTAGGAGTGCTAAAGTTATGCTAGAATACAAGCGTTAATGGAATAAAAGCAGTCAGTCATTGCAGTTATTTCATGGGGAGAAGATGATGGTGACATATTAATACATTTAACCACAGTTTAGAAGCTGTTACTGAGATTACACTTTGTTCCTCTCTTCCTTTTTGTCTCACCAGATATCCCTGATGTCAGGCCGAGGCCGGTGTACGTCACTGCAACACGGAACAATGAAAGTGTCTATTGCACAAAAATCCCCTATATGGCAGCTCGAGTTGTTTTCATTAAGTGGCTTGTTACCTTCTTCCTTGAAAAGAAGTATTTAACTGCTGTTCAGAATACAAAAAATGGAGGAGAAATGCTCCCTAAAATTATTCAGGTGGGCTTTAAAGTTTGCCTCTCTTTTCTTGCACATGTGCTAACCTTGCAAATGATCTCCCTGCACTGACAGCTGAAGTATAAAGAAATGCTACCCCATAGTGAATAAATGATGTAGCTGCTTGTTTGATTTTCTTTTTCTTTGATGGAGGAGGGAATCTCCAAAGAAAACCCTTCAGTAATTTGCTAGAATTTTTTTTTCCTCATAACTTGTTGAACATTACCAGCTTCAGCAGTATTATATTTAGATTTTGGAATTTACTCTGTAAACTGTCATACTTAGTTGTTCTGTGGACCATTTCCCAGCAACAACAAAGGCTGCTTTGTTTTCCTCTCATTTATAGCAGCTTTTGTTTACAATGAGATATTAGAGAAATATTTCATTTATAAACTCCTGGTTGAGACTTCTCTCGTATTAGGTGCCTCACAATGAATTTTATAAATCAATGCTTTTGAGAGACTCTCCAGCTTCCTGTTAAAAATTTAGAATCAGTGTCAACTGATATTCGGTCTTGAATCATAGGTGAGTGTCAGATAGTAGCAACATGGTTTGAGATGGTGCAAAATACACACAGTGCCAGAGCAAAACCTGGCAGAAAGTTGTCAGGCACAATAACGTTCAAGAATCTGTAGTGCTACGATCCATCTTTTCCCCAAAATACAGGGGTTTGGGGATTCCTCTGCACTGTGTCTGTGCCTTCCTTCACTCCCAGCACTGCACCCCTCCTTTTTGTGTGGCGTGGACAAGTCAGTCAGCTGCTGTGTCCCATAGGAGGTGTCCAGTTTGTAAAGATCAGGTTCCTCCTTGGATCAAGCAGCAGGCTGAAAATTGCTGTGCCCGACGGCGAGCGTCGCGGCCTGTTGCGCCATATCCCGAGCGCTGTGTGAGAATTCCAGAGGCTGGGTGGGTGCTGAGGCCGTGCTGTCCTGTGCAGAGCGTTGGTGCGGCCCAGGAGAAGGGCACGGAGCTGGAGGGCGGCGCGGCGCCCGCGGGCGAGCAGGAGCGCAGCCACTCCAACAGCAGCAGCCTGAGCGAGCGCCGCCTCAGCAACTGCAGCCTGTGCAGCGTGGAGGAGCAGCACCGTGGCGTCTACGAGATGGTGCAGAGGATCCTGCTCTCCACACGAGGCTACGTCAACTTTGTCAACGAGGTGTTCCGGCAGGTGGGTGCCCGGCCTGCCTCCCTGCCCTGCCTTCTGCTTCTCAGAGGAAATGGCTGCGGGAGCCCTCGGTGCTGCGGTAACCGGGCACACGGGGGGCTCATCACAGCAGCCTTTTAGGTCGGGCTCTTACCTAGGTCTGGTTGTAATTGATAACATTGTGGAATTGTTGTGGGACCTGGAGCTTGCTGCTGCTGCCAGTTGAACAGGCTGCTTAATTTTTTTTCTTGGTGTTGCAATGTAATTCAAAGGTGTGTAAAGAACTTTTAGCCTGCAAATCTGCTTGAACTAGATTTTTGTTTCTGTGACCAAGGCCAGTACTAATGCCTGTTTGAACATGAATTGCTTCTACTGTTATTTTTCATTCATCAATTTGACATATATTTTTATCCCGAACAACTAAAAATATATACTTGCTTCCGTTCCCCCTCCCTTTCCTCGTTTCTTTCCTTCTCTTCAGCTTTTCCACTCCTGATAAGTTGGAACTTTTTGGAAGTTTCACACCCTTGCTAGGTGAAGTATTGAAAGTGGCTTTGCTGACCCCTGTATTTCTGTGGAAATCAGCCTTTGGATGATGCCTTCCTGCAGAGTGAGGGCGGGAAATGTGCTGTGGGATAAAAAAGGCTTCCCCCAGCCGGAGGGATACCTTTGGAATGGGTTTGTGCTAAACTGGGAATAGGAAAAGCTGTAGGTTTTGATCTTGTTAATTATAGAGAGTGGTAATCTCTTTATAGTTGAAAGGACCTATTTTTAGTATAAAAATGTGTTTTCATCTGTTTTAGGTTTTTTTAAATAATATAATGCATATTGATTTTTTTTTTAATATGCTTTTTTTGGTACTAGAGGACATTTAAAGACATTGATTTCACTGCAGTGCAAAGGTGTTCTGTCACAGTTATACTTTATTTGGTCTCCTAAGACCTGCCGAGATGAGAGGAAGCAGCCAGCCTGGCCTGTGTGAGCCTTCAGAGAGGACATCTTCCCACAGTGGTTCCCAAATACACGTCCTGAGTAGCATGTTGCAAATAAACTCACTGTCTTGATTTCTAAGACGGCAGTGTGGGTGGTGGTGGGTGTGTTCATTTGAATCGTTTCTGTGTCCTACACAGAGTAAAATCCGTGAACTTTTCATTTTAGGCTTTTTTGTTGCCACCTTCTGATGTATCCGCAACACGGAAGGTGGTTAAGGTGTATCAGAAGTGGATACTCCAAGAGAAACCCGTGTTCATGGAGGAGCCAGATAAAAAGGAGGACAGCCAGGATGCTGTTGTTCCCTTGGAAGATCCCTCAGTGCAAACAGACGGTAAACATGTATGGTATCCCTGTTCCTTATTTTGCTCTGTCCACCTGCACTATGGGGCTTAAGCTTTTACCTCACTTTGTAGAGGAGTAAGAACTTAAAAATATGTGGGGAATAAAGGTTAAAAATGCCTTTATGTAAGGACTCCCAATTGAAATAGTTACTGAGTGTCCAGTAGCACTTCTGGAGTGCAGGGAAGGATTGCAGATGTTTTGAGGAACGTCATTTGTGCTTATTCCCTGCATGTAAAATATGACAGCAGGAACTTCATGGAACAAACACTGATGGGATAAAAGTGACTGTCTGCTGGCCTAAGGCATGGAGAGTGATTTCACTGTGGTAGTGCTTAAGAATTTGACAATATGTACTAATTTGTATATACTGGGTGAAATATTCGGAACTGGACAAGTTAATCTAGGAAACTGTAGTGGAAACACAGTTTCCGTGCAACATCTTTTTAATATCCTGTGTTGAACCATCAGTAAAAGTTCTGTGACACTGTTTAAAGGGAAGTTCTGTTGTACTGAAGAAGAGGTTTGAGTTGTGAAACAGTGAGAATTACAAGGTTTTGACAGTTTTTTTTTGTTTTGGTAGAGAATTTGTAGCTTTGCCAGACTTGAATTTAAGTCTTACTGCAATCAGTGTTGTGATGCAAAATATTTTAACAGCATGCCTCCTGAAACTTTTATGAACCTTTAAATTCCATGCTTGGAAATTAAGAAGTAATAGATGGGAATTCCCTGTGGAAATGAATGTGGGCCATGAGAGTTCCCCCTTTTTGCAGTTGACCTTAGGAAAGGTTGTGGATCAGCATGGACGTGCTCCTTTGTGCTGTGTCACTAACCAGGCTGTGTTTGGCAGCTTTCCTCGGAGCCCTCCGGACACAAGCGCTCCTCCAGCTGGGGCAGGACCTACTCCTTCACCAGCGCTGTCAGCAGGGGCTGTGTGCTGGAAGATGAGGACAGGGATGTGAAAGCTGGTGCTCAGGCTGCCTTGCAGGTGTGGTGTGTGGGAGGGGGACGTGGCTGTAACTTACACTACAAATTGTTATCATCTCTGAGATGGAGAACTCCTGTGGTTCTCTGGTTTTGTAAGACTCAATTTGGACTGAATGTATAACTCTAAAATATGTATATTAAACCACGTGACTGTGTCTTAGAGCCAGATACCTGTATTTTAAGACAGAAGGTTAATGTATTTTTCTACCATGAATGCTAGGAATTATTCAGAACCATGCATTTACTTTTGCTGATCTTCATTTATTGAAAATATTGGTGCTTGTTTTAAGCATATAATGGCAGGAAATGAGTGGCTGGAGGAATGTCCTCCTACCTGCCCAAACAGAAGAGCCACTCACAAACCCCATGTTGAGCCATGCATGCCTTGGTGGGTCTGCGATGCCACCTGGCTCCTTGCTGGAATGATGTAGAAAGATAAAGTGTTGGGTAAAACATGAAACTTGCTGTAAGGAAAGGGAAAAGTTTAACTGCAGGAGGACAAGTGTTTTGTTGTAAATCTTGACTGTTTTCATTCCGAACACTTTGTAAATGGACTGTCAATGCCTGTTGAAGGTATTCCTGACAAACTCTGCAAATGTTTTCCTGTTGGAGCCATGCACCGAGGTCCCTGTGCTGCTGAAGGAGCAAGTGGATGCTTGCAAAGCTGTTCTCAGCATCTTCAGGCGCATGATAATGGAACTGTCCATGAATAGAAAGACATGGTAAGCTTAATGTAGCACCATTTAAGAGGAAAAAGTTATCCACATTTAAACTTTCTGGGAGAGTGACTGGGTAAGGAACAGCCTGGCTTTCTCAGGGACAGACCTTACTGCTTAGGTTACACTTGCCTTGTCTTTGAGTTGATCTGTGAGATTGCAGAATTGGGCCTGTAGCATTGTACTGCTTCACTTCAAGGTCTGGCTGGTATTTCCATTGCTGACTTCACCTTCTCAAAAACGAGTTTTTTACAGTCCACAACCATCTTAATGTATTTTGCAAATGATCTGTGAAGTCTGAAGTGTGACCTCATTCTCGCTAGATAGGGCTTGGTGGCGAGTTAATGAGCAAGTACAATTAACAGGGCGCGATTTGTTTTGGAACCAGGGAGCAGATGCTACAGATACTCCTCAGAATAACAGAAGCTGTGATGCAGAAGCCAAAAGAGAACCAGGCAAAGGACACGTTTGCTCAGAGCATGGCGGGGCTGCTGTTCCGAGTGAGTGAGTGGGGCTGCTTGGTTTGTTCTGTCACAATTGCCCAGAGTTTTAGCTAAGTACTCTGAAGGCTACCAGTGTTACTGGGAAGGAGGGGTGTTTCATGTTTTGCTAGTAATTATTTTGTAAACTGTTCCTCACAGAGGGAGAGAGTTGGATCTGGTCTGTTTTTCAGGGCTCTGTTACCAACTGTGATAGCAGAGTTGGGCACACAGCCTCTGTGGGATATTTTCAATTATTATCTCTGAAGTGTAAGATTTCTTCTGAAAGTCCAGCTGGCAAGTCAAACCTGAGTCACAGTGAACGAGAGAGGCATTTGTACATCCCATTGTGCTTCCAGGCCTGGATACTGTAGCTGAGTGTGCAGTGCTGCTCCAGAGGTCAGTCACTGCAGTCATTCTGGGGCTGTAGGACAATCCTTCGTTCTGCTGTGACTGTACAGTGTGTTATTTCAGTTTGCCAGAGAACATTTAGACAACCTGAAATGTTTGTAGATTTCCTTCCTCAGTGACTTGCACCATTACTTGTGGGAGTGTTTTTTGAGGGAAAACAGCCCTGCACAACAGCTGTGCCTCACCAGCAGCCCATGCTGACCTGCAGGTTGGAGTTGGCTTCATCAGCGTGTGGGTCGGGCTTGGTGAGCTGAACTCATCCTGCCAGGCCTGCCTGAGCTGCCCCTTGTGTCTGTCCCCTCAGACCCTCATTGTGGCGTGGATCAGGGCCAACCTGAGCGTGTACATCTCTCGGGAGCTGTGGGATGAGCTGCTCAGCGTCCTGTCCGCCCTGACGGACTGGGAGGAGCTCATCAACGAGTGGGCCAACATCATGGACTCCCTGACAGCCGTGCTGGCCAGGACCGTGTACGGCGTGGAAATGACCAACCTGCCCCTGGAGAAGCTCAGTGAACAGAAAGAAAAGAAGCAGAGAGGCAAAGGTTAGGCTTTGTGCATCGGTGCTTTTTGTGTCAAACCAGTTAAATATTGAAGTTTAGTCTTAAAAATTAATTTAGTTTAATCTAATGTTAAGTACTACTTAACCTGGTGTAAGAACCTGTTTAATCAAAAGTGAAGCACTTTGGATTTCTGTGTTGTTACCCTTTACTGGGGAGAAGAGGTAGGTGGGGTCAAGCTATTTGACAGGCTTGAGTATGTGCCTACAGTCATTTCTGGCAGAAATGAAGCGTGGTTTCCTGTGCCGTAGGCTGACCCAGGCAACTCTGTAAAAATTCCTTTCTATGTGTTTATATTGATCTTTCTGATTTACAATCTTTTAGTTGCATTTACATGCTACCTCGAAATTCATGCACGTACCTGAAGTACCAATTGGCTTTTATGATTAGTAAAAGTTAATCTGTGTTGTTTAAAGTATTAATATTTGTCTTGTCTGAGTCCATTCATACTTCAGCAAAAATATGTGCCAAAGCATCCAATTCCAGAAAACTTTGTGTTCTTTGTCCTAAGGTGGTGGTTTAGAGCCTCAGAAGACAGCTGTAGTAGGAAGATCTTTTTCATTAAGCTGGAAAAGTCACCCTGAAGTTGTGGAACCGATGAGATTCAGAAGTGCTACAACCTCTGGGGCCCCGGGAGTTGAGAAAGCAAGAAATATTGTTCGTCAGAGAGCCACAGGTGAGACCACAACTAAGTGCTTTGGTACCCAGACACTCAAGTTTTAAATCTGCCTTGGAGGGGTGGCTGCTGGCAAAAGCAACTTCGTAATGAACTGCCCAAACAGTGGTGTTGCATGTCTCTGTCTGGATGTCTTGGCCAAGTATGAATCATAAAGCCAAAGTATTTTGGGAAGTTCTATATATAAGCTTTTACCTACAGGGCATTGAATTGCAAGTTGAACCTGTGCAAGCTAGGAGTTTTTCTAGAGAAGTATGTTGCTATTTTTATCAGTTCATAAGAAAGCATTTATTACTGTCAGGCAGATAACAGATACTGATACAGCTATTTCCTGGGAGCACAAGGTAAACCAGGTATTTATTGAATAATTTTATCCTTTCATAGTTGCCTTATTTGCTTTCTTTTTCTGGACATGATGAGGTTTTTTTCTCTCATGTTTACTTCTGGAAAGACAAAAGCAGGAGAAGGGAGAATGGGGTGAAGAATGCTGGAAGAGAGACTGAGATGCCAGACAAGGAACAGATCCCTGTTTGTTCAGTCCTTTCAGCAGCGTGAACCTGGCCTTTCTCTATTTCATGGCAGCATATTTCCGTGTGCCAATTCACTGGGCTCTGGATCAGACTCCCATAGAAAGCCCCTCCTTTGAGCAGGAGCTGTTTGGCTGCACGGCTCCCTGGTTCCAAACAGACTGGTTGTGTTCCTTACTGGGAGAGATGGGAGGACACTGGGTGTGGTTTGTGGTTCCAGGCTCCATAGCTGAGCCACAGCCTTCAGCTTGGATCACAGAACACCTTGGTAGTGGAGTGAGTTCAGTCTCTGAGTCTGTTTTATTTCTAAATTCGGTGAGTCCCTCTTTGTGCCCCAGTGGAGGATTCTCTCTACTGCTGCAGTATTTCTCCTATTGACATCCTGCCAGAGCAGAAGGGAGAACCTGGAAGTGTTGATCCAGGACTTTTCTTGTTTGTGTGTGTTCAAATTAAAGGCACTTCCACACTTGCTGTGGGTCAGAAATCCCTGATTGTTGTCCTTTTAGTGTGACAGATACTGTTGTACACTATTAACTGATATCTCAGGGGAAAAACTGCTGGGCCTAGTGTTGTAAAACTTTATCCCAAAACATTGGGTTTTGTTGTATTGTGACACTCAGAACTGCAATATTTCCTTATTTTGCCTGACATAATTATTGCTTTATTTTTCCCTGTAAGCTAAGCGAAGCCAGTCTATCAGCAACTGTGTCCATCTTTATGAGGCTTTGCCAGCTACTAAAAGTGTACCTCTTCTGCTTCACACTGTGAGCTCTCTCTTCCCTGGTATCTCTTACACTTCTTGCTCTCACAGACTGTCAGGTACTGTACTTTAAAGTCATCTTTTTTATCACTGTTCTTTATGTTTTTAAACTGCTCTCTGTCTGTTCCTTTCCTGTCCAGTTGGTTCTTCTCAGAATGTTTGTAGCACTACAAGCAGAGCAGTTTTTGTTTGTTTTAATGTTAAAGATTGCCATCAATTACAATTAGATCTATATTGCCTGGTAAGTAAAGTAAAAATTCCCAACTTTCACTTCCTGGGAGGGATTTGTGGCCCCTGAGTCCTACTCAGAGTCATTAGCTGCAATAGCCAGAGAAGGAGAGGTTTGTATGTGGTGCTTTATGGCTCTGTAGGGATTCCTGCTCTGTGAAACATCTTCAGTGTGTTTTCATCTCCAGTTATCTTAGGGGGAATACTGAAATTGTTCCAGCTAGCAAATTGCATTGATTATTTTATTTTATTGCTTTCTGTAAGACACTGGAACTCAGCTGAAGTCAGTAAATATCAGAAATATTAGTTTTTGTGCACATGCCTCCTGAGATAACTTTCTGAAATACCTGCAATGTTTATTAAGTAGTAAAGTGGTATTTGAACTTGCACACTGCTGGATGGAAACACCAGTGTTACTAGTTTTTTGTGGGCCTTTTTTTTCCCAAATGCTAAGAGAAATGCATTTCTAAAAGCACTGTGTTGCTCCCTAATCTCAAGAGCTCCTGTTGCTCCTTCCCAAGCATGTCAGTTTACCTTCTCATTGGCATTTGTATGGCTCTCTTTCCTCTTTTTGTTTCTCATTTGCACTTACAGCCAAACCAAAAGCTGTTTGAGTTGGTTTGTCTTCACAAACTAAACCACAGTCATACATAGTTCAGAGCTTTTTTTTAGTCTGAATTTTTGCCTTTTTTTATCCCCCCCCTTCCTCTCTTTCTGGAATTATTCAGGCAGTGCAGCCACCTTCTCCCCACATTGCATTTAAGGGAGTTGTGCTGCCTCTGCTCTGTTCTCTCTGTTTCCAGAATGAACAGGGGCTAGTTTGGGTCTTTAGCAATGAGAACCCAGCTTTGTTCATGGGACCTCCTCCCTCCTGTCAACCCCCAAAGTCACTTCTGTCCTTTTCTAGACCTTTTACCACTTACACTGCTCATGCATCTCTCTCTAAACTTTACAGTTTTTCTAAGGATATTTTTATAGGACTTAAATCATAAATTGTAAATTTTACCTTGGGAATTTTAAATATTTGCAAGGGTCACTTTTTCCTAGAGCTTTCTTAGGCAAGGAGTTCACACGTGTATGCATGAGCTCCTGCAAATATTTTGTGTTTTAATTAAATCAACAGAAGTTGAAGAATCCCAACAGCTGGAAAATTCAGAAGGAACAGAAGCTGCAGGCCCATTTGCAGACCAAGAGCAGCAGCTAACTCGAAGTAGCAGCACTTCAGATATTGCAGATCAGATTCCATCTGATTTTTTTCAAGGTAATTTTAATAAAATACAGCAATACTTTATTTCTGAAATGGAAGTGTTGAGACTTGTTCAGCCTCATAAATGCTGCTTTTAGTTGTTTTGGTTTCCAGCTCTCCTCTAAAATGGTTTTTATCTTGTTGTCATAGCAGACATGTTGTTGGTAAGTTGTTGAAAGAACTGTTTTTAAGAATTTAGAGACCATGAATGCAGGATGTGACCTTTTGTAAAGCAAGGAGGCCGAAATTTAAACCTGGAATGTGTGTGCATTTTGTTTGTAACTCTTCAGATTCTTTCACCTGACTTGCATTTAAATTTTGTATATTCAAGCTGCAGTTGGAGTTCAGTTCCTCTCATGTAAGTATGTTATGCTTCTGAAGGATTTTTCAAAGCATCCTGTATCCCATTTGAATGTTGCACTGCCTCCCTTAGCCATAAATGAGACATGTAAATGTCACTGAAATCTTCATATGACTAGCTATGCACTTTGGTCCCACAAATGTCTAGAATTCTTGTTTGCTTTTTAAAATTTCTAGGTAAAAAGGCTGAAAACTCAACTTCAGACTTCAAATCAGTTCAGGAAAATAAGGGATATTCAAAGGAGCATGAAGCCGAGCAAGTAAGACAAACCTGAAAGTCATTACTGATAAGATTCTAGCAGTGTTTTCTTTCTAATCAAATGCCTTTTAGCATTTAGAAACTCTAGCAGGTGAAAGTGTGAAAAGTGATTAATCCCATTTCTGGCATGAAATCTGGAACTGAGCTGTAGGTGGTTATTGTATGCTGGGTGTGATGAGTTTGTGTCTCCTGATCTCGTCAGCTGCTTCTGCAGGTTTCTGTCTATTCTAGTCTTATACAAGACTTTTGTCCTTTTTTAAAATATTAAACATCAACAAGAAGTTCCTAACTTTTAAAAGATAAATAATTGATGGCTATTACAGTGCTGCAGTACACTGGAATAAATGTTTGATGGCTTAAAGTACTGAGGAAAATGCTTCTCTTCAGCACAGCTCCTATCACCAGCCGTGCATGGCAGATGTTAGTGTGAGTTGACATTAGCACAGGCAAACTTCATACATTTTTAATGGCAACTTTTGAGTGAACAGTTGAAACAGTAAATGACTCAGGCTCATCATCTTGGTGAAATATGGAGGTTGAAAGATTATTTGATACTATAAAACCTTATTTCAGATGTTTTTGAAAAACATAGGTAAAAAGTCCTGCTTGTTGGTGTGAACACTGAGGTTATGAAAGGAAGGATAAAGACTGAAATGGAAAGCCAATGTCTTCCTAAAGACATTGACAGTCACTTTAGTAGTCTGAATATTCATGAGACTATCGTGACTGGGTTGTAATTAATTTCTAATAATTATGTGTAAAATGTGATGTAGTTCTCAAGACCGTAATAAGCTGAGATTAATTTTTTCTCTGCAGGCGCTGATGCGCAGGAGCAGCAGCACAGCTGAGCTGGATCTGAGAGCAGACTTGCAGCAGTCCCACGGCTGCTACAGAGAGAGAGAGAAAAGTGAGTGCTGGGGAGCACGGGGTTTTCCTGCAGCGCTGTGGCAGGCAGGGGAGCTGCAGGGCTGAACAGGGCTGTGCTGTCTGTGGCTGCAGGCGAGAGCGTGAGCAGCGACGCGTCCCTGGGCTGCGCCGCCGACGTGGACATCGCGCTGCTGCCCTGGCACGCGCCCGAGGACGACGGCCAGGCCGGAGCCGCTGTGGGAACAGGCGCGGATCCCGCGGGCCCGCGCTGGCTGCAGCTCAGCCCCTCGGAGCCTGCCAACCTCACAGGTACTGCGGGGCCCCAGTGTGTGCACCAGCTCAGCATCCCAACAGGTGCACTGCGTGCTCTTCCTCAGCTCCTAAACACCGTGTTTCCTTGGGCCTGCAGCACCCAGTGTCCTCCGTTCCAAACCAAGTTTTGCGCGCCTGGAGCTGAAGGGATTTGGATCATCAATTTATTTGCCCATAAATGACCATCCAGGAAATGACCACCCGGCTGAGAATAACTGGGCTGTGGGAGGTGGTCACTCATGGGCCTGCCCCAGTGTTCAAGTACAATACATTAATGTATGTTTCAAGTTAGCGGGTTTTATTTCATAGCAGAATTGTCTAATTGTGTTTTTTGACTGATAGGAAATGAATGGTTCGTTCTTTGCTTTTTGTAAAGGTACTTTCCATCTAGTGATGTGAGTCAGGTGTTATGTCAGGAACTTAATGCAGTAACATAGGAATATCTTACAGGCTGGTTTCCTAACAGACACACTGTTTCAAGGATAATTTTTAATATCCACTTTTCCTTTGAAATATCTCTGCTTTAATGAACCAGCACAGCCAGTCCAGCAGCTCAGACTGCTGTTGTAAAAAAGGTAATACTGTCCATGGTAAGGATGACCATGTATGATAAATTCATTGTTTCCTTTATGGCTGTGACGCAAGAGTTGCTCCTTTGGGGGTTACAGAGAGAATTCCATATGGCAACCTGGAAGGTAATGTGGAGTAAAAGGAGAAGTGGGATAACAGATGTGTCATGGTCCAGCAGAGCCAAAGTGCCCTTTGCTGCATTCCTGCTTTTTCACCTAAGTCACTCAACTTTGCTTTGCTGTGCACACCTGATGGTGCAAGGCAGAACAACACTGACACCACCACTGAGCAGCAGAGATGCCATTTTCCTGAGGACAGATCTGTAGAAGATCTTTCTACTGTGCTTAATAAATAACATCTGGTTTAGCACTTTGGGACTTTGTAATGCTACAAGACAAAAAGGGGGAAAAATCCCCAAAGTTGTTTTCCAAATAAATTCAAGCAAACACAAAAGCATCTAAAATGCCTTTTATTTTGCTAGTCTTCCTTGAGTTCTGGGAGGACATGAGTTATTTCCCTCTGCCTGTCTAGAGATTTCCTGCAACTTCCCTCCATACCTTGGCTGCACACCATGGGTGTGCTCCTGCCTGTGGACAGGAGAGCAGCTGATTTGTCATTAAATGTGCACTTCAGTACAGGACTGATTTTTTTTTTTACTGTTTAGGAATATTAATTCCATTATCCTGACAGTCTTCTCCAGCCCCTGCTCTCTCTGTGTGCACTCTGCTGTCTCAAGGGTTGCTTTAAGTGCCTGAGCACAGTCCTCATGACTCCTCAGCCATGTGTGTTTATTCCTTTGTCCAGCTGCATTTCCAGGTCATACAACACTGTGTGATCTTAAAAAATAGAAAGGACTTTTAGAAATAAAAATATTAGCTGTAAAAGCCAGTTATTGATTGAATACATTCCTCATTTGACTGTGTTTGCCTGCCTGCTGAAAGCCCCTCTGGGTTGGGGACAGTGTGGTCTGGCAGTGCTGTGGGAGCCCCTGGGCCTACGTTTGCTGCCATGTAGCTTGAGCAATGAAAAAGAGATTTGTGGGGCAGAGTTCTTTAGAGGTGGAGGGTGATTAGAAGAAGTAATGACTGGATTTTGATCACCAAATTCTTACACTGCATTTCTAATTCTAAATTGAACACTTTAAATTTGCAGACAGCAATGAGTTCCTTGCTGATGACTGCAGTATAATTGCTGGTGGAAGCCTCATCGGTTGGCATCCTGATTCTGCTGCTGTCTTGTGGAGGAGGATCCTGGGAATCCTTGGAGATGTGAACAATATACAGTCACCTAAAATCCATGCAAAAGTTTTTGGGTACCTTTATGAGCTGTGGTATAAACTTGCAAAGGTATGTGATAATTACAGCTAATGGTAACGACTTTTTCTTTTGTTGTAGAAATGATTATTAAATATGATTCAGTGTTAGCACCTGGAGCATAACCATGGCATGGGAGGGTTCTGTCATAAAGGAAGCTTATCCTGTTTGGTTTCCAGTAGCTGTCCCCAACAGAGAATGATCCC
The DNA here is from genome assembly GCA_013398175.1 of Climacteris rufus. Classification (NCBI taxonomy): domain Eukaryota; kingdom Metazoa; phylum Chordata; class Aves; order Passeriformes; family Climacteridae; genus Climacteris; species Climacteris rufus. The sequence goes on from VZRZ01002686.1 coordinate 442,654, forward strand.
CAACTGAGAATCCTGTCCAATGACAAGAGAATTTAAATGGGATGAGGAAACAGTAGCAAAGAAAAAAAGTGCAGACATTGGTATTTGTGTGCAGGCCTACAATGTCTCAAACCGGTAGTGTTTGCTTTGGCCAGGGAACAGCAGCATAGAACCAGCTTTCCTGGTGGCTTTGGCTGAAGTGGGAACTCTGTAGTACAGGGTGTAGTGCCTGAATGTAAGTAAAGTAAAATTAAAACATAACCACATGAAAGAAAGAGCATTAAAATTGTAAGCTCTCATTTTTATTAATGCTCTGCTTTAAAAACCACTAGATACGGGACAACCTCGCTATCAGCGTGGACAATCAGTCGACTCCCTCCCCTCCTGTCCTAATCCCTCCTCTCAGGATATTTGCATCATGGCTCTTCAAGGTAAGTTAGTTTTGAAATTCTCACAGACCAGTATTTTCTTTTGTATCACAACTGAACTGATGTGCATTTAGCTGCCTCATTTTTAATTTTTGCACTCACTGCTGGCTAAGATGGCAAATCCCTTCCCTTTGGACCCAAGTGTGTGTTACTGAGCACATGGGGTGGGTGTGCTTTGGGGGAGAGCTGCTGGAGAGGCAGTGGCAGTGAGCCGTGGTGTTGGTGTTGCAGGCAGCCACGCTGCCGAGCGAGTTCAAGGAGGGGAAGCTGCAGGCCTTCCGGCTGCTCTGTGCCATGATGAGCCGGCGCCAGGACCTCCTGCCCAACTCCGACTTCCTGCTGCACTTCTACTTCGTCATGCGCCTGGGCCTGACCAGTGAGGATCAGGTACGAGCTTTGCTTTGTGCGTTACTGCTCCCAGCACGGCCTGCTCAATGCCCCAGCCACTGCATCCAACAGGTGCTGCCAAAGCCTTCTGCTGCTGGGCATAAATGTTCTTTCAGGGGGCCCAATGAAAAAAGTATTCCCTGTGAGCTGAGGAAAAGACTTAGTGGAGCTGTTTGGTGATTATTGTCCCACAGAAGCAGCCCAATGCTCATAAAAGCTGTTAGAAGTAGTCTTTATTTCATCTAAAGGGTATCTAAGAACATTTCTGTGTTTGTGTAGTTGTAAGAATGAGAGCAAGGGCTGGAGCTGTGCTGGGGGTGGCAGCAGAGGGCACAGGGACTCCTGGGGGCTTTCTTGGATTCTTGGAGTTTTGCATTTGCATCATGGCTGTTCTTGGAGGATTCTTGGAGTTATTGCTGGTGCCTTCAGGAACCTGGACAGGCTTGGTTATTTCTGAGATGCAAGAAAGAAAGAAGGAACTGCTACCAGACTCTTGTCCCTCAGTTCCTCTCCTTAAAAGTTAGCATTGGAAAATACTCCTTTTAACAGAAAGGCAAGGGCTTTCTCCCTCAAAATCCTAGGAATTCTGACTGCTGCTGCACCTTAGGAAAAAACCATCAGTATCTGCCGTGTCTAAAGCACAAATGGGGAAAGATGGAAAAGCAGTGGGAGGTCTCCTTTTTGCCACTCCTGGTGTGTCACCTGAGAGGAATGAAGAGTTTGTTCTGCTTCCATTTCACTCACACCAGTCACACTCCAGGCAGTTCAGCACTGCTCAGAGTTGCAGCCCCACACTGCACATTGCTCCAGGGTTTCCTCAATATTTTGCAGCCCCACACTGCACATTGCTCCAGGGTTTCCTCAATATTTTGCAGCCCCACACTGCACATTGCTCCAGGGTTTCTCGGGTATTTTGCTCACTGCTGCTGCTCTTTGTTCTTCCTCCCTGCTCTGGTGGCTGTGTTTGCCTCTTGGTGGCACACTTGACCACGGGTTTGCTTGTGTGTGACTGTCTTTCCCGTTGTGCTTTCCTTAGCTATGGAACTGGGTGAGGTGTTAACTCTCAGTACCTTGGAACAACGTGTTGATGGGAAGCAGGATCCCTCAAGCCAGTCCAGGATGAGTGGCTCCAAGATGCTTGCTGGGTGCTCAGACTAGTGGGAGCCCTTTCATCAGGGAGGGTGTGGAATCACGGGGCACAGGATCACTGGAACAACACAGCTCCCAAGATTAAGTTAGGGCAAACTGAAATAATTGTGGGGGTGGATTTTTTTAGCACAGATCGGTTTTGTTTGCCAAGCACAAGCATAAATTCCTCACTTTTAAGAAACATTCGCAGAAGGAAGTGTAGGAGGTGCTCATGGGGGAATTTTCCTTCTGTATGGATCACTAGTGCAGTTTTTAGCATTTGTGTGGGAAAGCCACAGAAAGACAGCCCAGCTCCAGGAAATCACCTTAACTACTTCAGAAGAGCTTCTTAGGTGGCTACATAATTAAAAACATTACTCAGAAGCCTCTTTGACCTGAATAATTTTCAATATTTTGGTTTGCATGAGAAATGCTTTTTGAAATTTATTTCTTTCCATTCATCACTTAAAGCTGTGAGAATATGCAATGGCTGCTGTATTGTGTAGCTTTTGGTCTTGATAGAAAAACAAAATAGTCCATTTGTGAATGTGTTATAAATGAGTACAATGTTATTCCCAGCAACTGCAGCCTGACTTTGCAGCCTGGTCTCGAGGGGTGCATAAAAGAGCAGTGTGAGGGTGTATTTTATAGGAGGCTCCCGTGGCACTCCCAAGTTCAGGATGTAGCAATTAGCTCGGCAGAGGAGACAGTGGGGTAATGAGCTGCAGCTAATTTGTCCATGTGGAAGCGTCTAACAACAAACATCCCTGGAGAAGTGAACAATTCTCTGCAAGAATTGCATCACCTTTCCAGGTGGGAGAAGCCATTGCACCAACGGCTGCGCAGAGACAGAGCTGCAGTCTGGGAGCCCTGGGGTTGCCTCCAGCTGGGGAGGGGCCCGAGCTCAGGGGCCAAGTGACCATCTGCAGGTGCTGCTTCCCTCCTGCTCCACTCCAGCCAGTGGCATTGCTCTGCTGCTGGAGTAAGCCTGGATTTTTTCCTAGCTTTTTATGAGTGAACCTCACAGAGGCTCACAGCCTTCCCTCCCTGGCCCCCAGCGTGAAAGAAAGAATTGGGGTGTTCACTACCATGGTGGGGGTTAGTGAAGGTAGTTTATCTATGGTTAGATTACTGAAAATCAGGAAATGTTCCTGAGGTGTGGTTTGTAGGGATGCTTTGAGATACCTGTTGCAGTTTGGGTAGGCATACTGCCTTCTGCTGCCAGGGGAGCCTGATGGTTGGAAAATGCCTATTCCAGCAATTGTAACTGGATGTTTCTTTTGATTTGGACAATAAATACAGCTTTTTTTAATTAATCCCAAATCTAACACTGCAGTGCACAAATTTTAGAAATACCTGAGCTGGGAAAGGAAATGTATTTTATTGTTGCTACTGGATGCTTACTGTAGTGGTACCTTTTGCTTCATTCACCTGGGAAAGTCCCTAAGTATCTCCTTGCTCCATAACTTCCTCCTCTTTTCTGAAGAACAAAAGTACCAAAACACAATCCCAAAGTGCTATGAACACTACTGAGCTCCCTTCTCAGAACAGCAATTGTTGAGATAATTGTGATTCTTCACCTCTGGTCCTTCTGGTATTTAAATAAACCTTTGAGATTGCTGGTGGTTTTCTAAGAATTCTGTGGATTTTTGTGATGCTGTTTCTTATTTCTGTCTGAATTTCCACTCTTAGTTTGAGAGGAGAAGGCAGTGCAGGTGAGGTGCTTGCCTTGTGGGGACACTATAAAAGAAGAGGCAGGTTTTCAATGCTTTTTCAAGTTTCAGTTCTCAGCTGTTCAGTGTCATTTTTTAGCCAGTCTCACCCTGTTACCAGGGTAACAGGTACTGTGCTTGGTGTGACCTGTCACCAACACCAAGGTGTCACCCAGCACTCAGAGGTTACCTGCAAAGTGAGCAAGCAGGTCACTTGTATTCCTGACTTTGGAAGGGAGTTTAACAAATAAATTTAATAAATGTACGATCATACTTACTTGCCAGAGTATCTTTGGAATAGGGTGCTTACATTTTTAGGGAACTTAGTCAAAGGTAGACACTGCAGAGGTTCTCTGTGGGAAGGACAGCAGACAGCCAAGGAAGGAGATGCTGCTGGTGGCTCTTTCAGTTCGGTGATGTGAAGGGCAGAACAAACTTTAAATAGGGAAGAAAAGGAGAATAGCCCCAGTCCAGCCGAGCTGGCAGATGTCCTGGGTGATTAAATGTCAGCACATGCAGCAGGCCTGCCCATGGAGCACAGCCTGGCTGCAGCCAGAGCACTTAACAGCTTTGTTTTAGCTCGGCTGCTTTTAGCAGTGAAAGGATGCTGTGGCTGAGATACCCTGTCAGCAGAGATGGTGAGGTACCAGTGTGTGTTATGCTTGTCCTTAAGCCTCTTTATTTGTTTAAAATGCACTGTAGGTGATTATGGAAAGGAAGCTGTAGCAGCTCTGCAATAAGCTTATGTAGAAACACTGACCGGAGCTCTCCATGTGGGAAATGGCTAATTTGCAATAGGAAGCATTTTTCAGCAGAGCTGCTGCTGGAGGAGTTATTAATTACCTGTTTGTATTAACATTGGTCTGACATTTTAAAAAACCCGAACCATTTGTGGGCTTTTGTATCTTTCTGTCCAGTTGTTACTCAGCAGCTAGGAGCAGTATACAGCAGTAGTAGCCTCCTAAAGGTACAATAAATGAACAGTTTTGCTTTTGTCCCCTGTGGAATGGGCACTCCTTGCCTGGATTTCTGCCTGATGGTGTTGCACATGAGGACTCTTAGTTGTACAGAAACCATAATGCCATTTAGATTCTTTCCCAGACTGCCATTTAAAAGAAAATAACCTTAATGTAGTCTATTAAGGCTTAGATTCCCCTATTTTAGCTTCTCAAGACTTCTTTCCAATGGCCACCATGATTTTCTCCCTCTTTTAATCCACCCCTTATCTCATTTTCTGTAGAGAATTTGCCTGTGTTGCCCCCATTATGTGCTTTGAGTGCTTTGAAAAAGTGTTAACAGACAGCACATTTCCAGTAGGGACAAACAAAAGTCCAAATGCCAGGGTCTCACAGGAACTCTCACATCCCCCTCTGCTTGCCCAGAGCAGGGTAAGTGGGAAGTGTTGGAGAAAATAGCTGGAAGATTGACTGGAAGCAAGGGGGAGCCTGGTCATGCCAATTGTGAGAGCTGTGCATCCTGGAACGATTTTGGTACTCTTGTTGTTTTCTATTTCTTTTGCTTTAATACATTTGCCCTTTCTAAATTGCTGCCACCCCACCCAAGTTCCTGTTTGGTGGTCGGTGTTCCGTCTGTCGGAGCGTTCGCAGCGGTCCTGCCGCAGGTGTTGGTGAGAGATGTGTGTGGTGACACAGGCAGCTCCACATTCCAGGCAGTCCTGTGCCCTTGGCACCCACACCTTTGTCCCTGTGTCCAGTGGGTGCTCAGGGATTGCTCTCTGTGTGCGTAAACCAAAATACTTCTTCCAGTTCTTAATCCCAGTTGTGAAAATATCAAACATACTCCAAAATGGGAGAAACTTGAAAACTCCCTCTGTTGCTTTCCAGCCTCGAGGACTTGGGCAAACGTAACTGTTTTGGAGGTTAGGTTTTAACTGCTACCTTGAAATGGAGTTTTCTCATAACCTAATCCTGGATTTCCTGAGGTTGTCAAAATAGTTCAAACATTTTTATTGAAACTTAATTTTTGACGAGTTAACTCTTACCTAAAATCTACTGGTAGGTAGGAAAACTTGGAAGAAGTAAATGGAAACATCTGTTCCTCTAAAGTAAAAAAGGGGAAGATTTACCACTTAAGTCTTCTGTAAATTAATAGTCTTTCCTGTGCTGTAAATCTCAGCCACTAGTGAGGTATCTGTTGGTGAGGAACAGAGTGAACTTTCAGTGAAAAATCCATGTTGTTCCTGTTGAGGGACAATTGGAAATGTGAGGAAGGCAGCTGGCAGGCTATTTGGTTACACCTGTAATCTGCAAAAGCTTGAACAAAAATTAGGTGAAGAATATTTTTGCAATTGACCTTTCAGTGAACTTGCATAAATTTATTTCGCTTACTCAGTGGATGTTTATGACCTTATAATTTGAATTACTAGATTAACCTATACTGAAATATGATGCCATTTATAGGGTTAATGCATTTGAGAAGGACATGCATGTGATTGCCCCCTCCTCTCCCCTCTTCCCCAGCTTTAACACTACAGAGCATCATTTGGAATTGAAATAGTCCATAATGGTCCTTTTTTTCACTTTTCTTTAACAACATGAACACTAAATTATAGCTGTGCAATTATGTAAACAATGGAAATGCTTCCAGAATGAATACTTCCTTTTAAATTTTCATTTTGAGTAATTGCTGAAAGGTTTGGAGCCATAATAAACCAAAATTATTTTACACATTTATCGTTCTAAAGGTCAATTATGAAAGAAGTAAAGAAACAACACTGTTCAGAATGAGTAAACCAATTTCCATGGCCATCACCATATGTTTTTCTTATGGCTTGTGTTTTCCAGTTGCTGTGTACATAGCATTCAATTAAAGTGATTCATTGACTAGGCTGGGAGCTGCTGCCCAGAGTTTACATTTACAGCCCCGCGCTCGGAAGGGGAGGAAGCGGCGGGGCTGTGTTTGAATTACCTGATTTTGCAGTATCACTGATAGCACAGATGTTCTCACTCCCTTGCCTTCTCACAAGCCTCACTCTGCTGATAAGCTCCCAAAGCTACCGAATTGCTGCTTGAAATCCTGTTTTATTGCAGGATGGGAAGGGTGCGGGTTGGGAAAGGGGAAGAGACCTGGCAGACTACCTGTGAGCGCTGTCCTGGGGGGGCTCTGTCCCTTCTCTGTGGCGTCACCTCAAGCAGAGCAGCAATGCCACAGGCAGGATATGGTCTCCTGGCCTTAGCTGAAGTGAAGTTGCTCACAGTGCACGCTGGAGTGCCTGGGATGAGCCTGGCTGAGCAGGTTTATGTCCCAGCCCTTGGGAGATGGTTCCTTTGAGCGGTTCTGTGTGTGTGTGTGTGTCACTGCAGCGAGTGCTGGAAACTCAAAGGGAAATCCAGAATTGTTTCAGGAACTTTTCAAAGTAGATTTTTCAGGGGTTTCCTACTATAAGAAATAATTTATTTTGAGTAGCAGTGCATCTCATAACCAGCAAGTAGGTCCCTGCAGCCCCATTCTTGCAGCGTTCTAGAATGTGTGTGTTGTCACGGCATCCCTATATTAAAGTAAGAGTTTTGTGGATCACCTTTGTGCCCACATTGGAAGGGTTCTGTGCAGGGAGCAGGGGGGTGACAGATGGGAGCGACGGGGTGTGGGCAGGAGTTGCTGCAGTTGTTGGGGGCAGGTCCCTGTGCTGCCGCCACCTCCCCGGCCGGGTTAGCCCGGGCTCTTTTATTGTGGCCCATGTCAACAGGAGCGTGCTCCCATCTGCTGCCCTGACCAGGGAGCAGCCCAGCGCGTACCTGGCCCTGCCATACAGGTGTGGGGGCTAGCACGGAGCGTTAATCAGCCCTTAATTACAAAAAGGTGGGTCCTTTGTTCTGCTCCGACTGCCGGTTTACCGCCCGCTTTATGAGCTGCTGCATCCATCTGCTCTGGTTCTCAATGTTTGCATTGACCCATATTGACTTAAAATGTATCAAAGGAAGTGATTAAAACAAGTTTAAACATTAACTCGAGTGGCATTTTAGCTTATTCAGGAAAGTGAAAGCATTATCTGCTACTATGTTAAAAACATACTGTTTATTTAGAATATATAACAGTTATTTCTTAGGATGTTGGTGTTGAAAATGCGTAGTGGAACACTCGGGGCTGTGCAGGTGTTTAGCAGGGCTTTGAGAAAATAGTGGTGACATTAAACTATCTCTTCATATAGAGAAAATTGAGTTTGTCAGCTTTAGCTTCTGCTGTAGAAATAGAGCACATGGACACATTTTAGGGCTGTAAGATCAGGCCACCTTTAATACATCATAAAACCAATAAGGATGGACATGGAAAAGGGCTTTCCTTTGCAACTTTTCTTCAGAATTTTATTGAGAGAAAAATAGTTTTCTACTCAATATAGAAATAAGTTGATCTAAGTCTTCAGGAAATAAAATGTTGCAGGTAAGGATTATATAGCTTTTATGCCTAATTTTACACCTGCTGAAAGCTTGCACAGAGGAAATCTGAACTCAAGTACAGGAACTTTGCTCTGATTTGGAGAGGCTGTGGAGACTTGAAATGTGGAAGGATTAAAGCCAAAATGCTTCTCTCAAATGTGCTCTGTGCCACAGGGCAATGACAAGCTGGGCTGCTGGCCTGTTCCTTCAGGGCCCAGGCAGCAGGCCTTGCGGGCAGCTCGTGCTCTTGTATGGAATGCTGAGTGATTTCAGGAACTCACTCATTTGGAGTGCTGCAGTGCTTCATCTAAAATCCATAAAATGCTTGGATGCTTTGAATCCAAAGTCTTGTTAAGAGAATGGTCGTGCTTAGGCACAGAGAGACATGGCTGTGAGGTTTGTGTTTTTAAGAGGAATTTAGGAGGACAAATGTTCCCAAAATACCAAATGCCCCTTTGCTACTCCCCGCATCTGGAGCAGAAGGTGGTGATTACATGGTGCTACAACTCAACTCAAACTGTTCCCTTGGCTTTTGGGCTTTGTGGCTTTTCTCACATGTAACTTCTCTTGCAGGACATCTTAAACACAGTCATAAAGCACTGCCCTTCGAGGTTCTTCTTCCTGGGCCTGCCTGGCTTCACGATGCTGATCGGAGACTTCCTCGGGGCGGCCGCGCGGGTGCTGAGCACGGATACGCCCGAGGTGAGCTCGGTGCCACGCTCTCCAGCAGGAACTGGCTCATCAGAGCCATGCTGAACGGGGCTCTGGGGACGGGCAGCTGAGGTGTGGAGCCGTGGGATGAGGCAGCACGCTGGGTGCAGAGGTGTTTCATCAAAAGGCCGAGGTATGAGGAAGCTGCCTGCGGCAGGCCCTGCCACGCACCCTCAGAGCCTCGGGAGCTTCACTGCAGGAGCAAACACTGAAGGCAGGGAATGCTCTGGGGGACATGGAATCTCAGGCTAAGTGTCAGCACTAATAGAAATGTGACTCTAAACGATTGAATTACGGAAGGATAAGTAAAATAGCAAATCCATGATGGGTTGCCAAAATAAGGGTGAAGGTCCGGCAATCCTGGGAAAAGCAGGAAAGCTCTGCCCGTGTAACACCAGCTCAAGGGAGACATTTCTGGTTTCTGTTTTGGCTCCAGACTTTCGCTGCCGCTCTTGACATTTGCGTGGCTGAGCAGGTGGCCCTGCACAGGGCCACAGCCCTCTCCCATTTCAGCAGAGCTGGAATGGTGAGCCCAGCCACGCTTTTCCCATCAACTCTCAAAGAACTTGATCAGCCTCATTGTTGATCTAGAACTGAAAGTGCTAATAAGAAATGGATACTCAGTTTTCTGTGGAAAAAACAAACATGTATGAAACTGGGCATGCATTGCATTTTCAACATTATGCAGTAGTTAAGGTGTTCATAGCTCATGCTGTGGTGCTTTTGAGGGTTTTATTGAAGCAGGGATCTCTCTGCACATCGGTATAATCTATGCAGTGAGTATGAGCGTGTTGTGCACTCAGGATCACCTAGTAGCAGTGCTGGATTGGTGCTTCAGCCCCTCACTCAGCTTTTCTTTAGCAGATTCTGTACTTTCTGTTGACACCCAATGGCTGATTGCTAGATTGGGCAGTGACAGGGGAAGTAGTAAAGCTGTAGAATGTGCACAGGAGTGGGGCCAGGTGCCAGTGGAGGAGCAGCTCAGCCTCACAACGAGAACACAGCAGCAAAAAGCACAGGCAGGGAGGTGTGTGTTAGTTACTGCTTAAACCCAGCTCTTGCTGGAGTTGTAAAGGAAAAGCTTCTGGAATGTGTTCCATGGGGCACTTTAAAGCTGCATTGTGAATCCAGCAGACTGAGCATGGCAATGCACGCTGGCCTCAGAGCTGAAGGCATCTTCATGTATGAAGGGTTTTTTAGTGAGTATTTGTTTACTTGCCCTTCCCTAGGCTCCCCGTTCTGAAGCTCACACCATCCTTGGTGCTCTTGTGTGCTTTCCAAACACCTACCAAGGAATCCCACGGCTGGGGCCCGTTTCGGAAGCTGGTGAGGTCATCACAGGAACTGCAGATGTGAAGGTAAAGCCCCATTTTTGTAAATTCTTGGGTAACCTCACCTGGTTTTACTGTGCAGTGCCTTCATTCCTGCCCAAATGGTTGCCCTCACACAAGCCTCTGTTGCTTTTGATAAACCAGAACGTGGTTTGGTTAGAACCTAAATACTACAGTTTGTATGGAGTGACCATCACTTGTTGTTTGTACGTATCCCTTGACACTGTAAATTAATTGATTTCCTCTTGCTGCCTGCACATGAGTTGTAGGTCAATTTGATTTGTCCACAAAGACCTGTATATTTGAGTTGTAATCACTAGTGTTCTCCCTTGACAAAATACAATCAGCATGAGGTAAAGATGCTTTAAGAATGGACTGAGAATTAAAGTGACTTCACTTGTAACTGTGTCAGAATTAAACAACTTGTATGAAGTATGTATATGTATTGTATAAGATGTATAAAAAAGACGCTTATTCTAATTTATTTTGTTATTTTAGTATTGCCTCATAAATATTTTATTGAAGAATGCTACAGAGGAGCCAAGTGAAGCTGCAAGGTAAAATACTGAGTATAAGAAATGGGAAAATAATAGAATTGTTTAGGTTGGAAAAGACCATTAACATCCAGTCCAAGCATTTATGGCTTGTGCAAGTCTTTCTTGCTACTTCTTTTCTGCTGCTGCCTTGTGATTTGGTCCTGGGAAGTTGAGCCTTACTCTGCACCGTGAAGGTGCTGGCCTATTGCATTGGAGGGAAAAGAAAGGTCTCATTTTTGTGTATTTTTTCTTTTATTTTGTTCCCTAAATATTCTTCTAAAACTTGTGACCAATTCACTTTTTGTTTTAAAAAAGGTGCATAGCCATCTGCGGCCTCGGAGTGTGGATATGTGAGGAGCTCATGCAGTGCACAAACCACCCCCAAGTGAAGAAAGCCATCAATGTCATAGGTGTGACACTGAAGGTATTGCTGTGGCGGGCTCTAATCACCGTGCATTGGGAATAAAAAAGGTGGTTTTACTTTTTAAATAGTTGCTGATGATCTGGAGCACAGTCTGCTGCTGTGGTATCCTATACAAACATGCAGAATGTTTGGAAAAATGGCCTGTGCTTGTGTACCTATAGACTCTTTCCCCAGAAAACTGAGTTAAGATCACATAGACAATATCAAACCTGCTGGCTCCTAATGCTGACAATGTGATTTCAAAACATTAATGATTTTTATTGTTTGCAAAGATGCAAAATAATTTAAAATGTAATAAAAATTAATGTATCTGGATATTTTATTTGGGCTTTAATCACTCTTTTTCTTCCAGTTTTCCAATAAGCTGGTAGCTCAGGTAGCCTGTGATATTCTTCAGCTGCTGGTGTCTTACTGGCAGAAGCTTCAGGAGTACGAATCTTCCCTGTGCCGGAAAATTACTGAAGTATGTCTGATTCTTTAAAATCTTTGTATGGAAATCATATGCAAAGGTGTCTTAATTCCTTCCTTGAGCTGCTGTGATTTTGTTGACTTCTTTCCTCTGCAGTTATTGTTAGGGATGTACTTGCTACAGTCCCAGGACCAGTGTGGGTCCCTTGTTTGTAGTGACTTGTTTCCAAAGTGCTCAGTAAAATGTTTTCTTTCACTTGGACATTGATCAACATGGGCACTTGAATGCTTCTGGGAGAATTCAACCTTTTCCATACCCAAATGAAGTCCAGGTCTGTCTTTACAGTGAAAGAAGGTAAATGCCTTTCTGACATTTTGTTTGTTTGGATGTAGATCCTTGTGGCCACCATTGCGTTTCTTCTGCCGAGTGCCGAATACTCCTCTATGGAAGTGGATAAGAAGGTGTGTTGCTGAAAAGAGCTGTCTCCATTCTTTCTTTGTGCTGTTTGAGGGGGGTTTTAAATGAAGCTGCTTTGAACCAGAGTTGTATTTTAAACTGTCCCACTCCTACGTTTCAGTTTGGGCGAGTTTAATAGACTGTGCCTAAATACCGTGTTCCGTGTTCTTGCGCAGTTTATAGTTTCACTGCTGCTTTGCTTGCTGGATTGGTGCATGGCACTGCCCATGAAGATGCTGCTGGAGCCCTTGTCTGCTGGTGCTGTGGAGGATCAACATGCATCCAGAGCTCCTTTGCTGGACTATATTTACAGAGTGAGTATGGAGAAGGAACATGATTTACTCTGCCTGGTTGTTTAAAGATGCCTTTCACACACTCCGAAGGCACAGAGGCAGTTTTGTCAAGCTCTAGAAAATCATGTCATACAGGTGAGAAGCTACAAATGCAAAATGTTAAGAAGATTAGATTAGAGATGTAGAACAGACAGGGGATGGTAAAGAGAAAGGTAAAATGCTTAAAACAATGAACGAGGGAAAATAACCTTTGCAGAAATACTTGAATTATTTGAAGTGGGCTGTTAAAATACAAAACAAGCCCTGAAGCAAGCTATTAAAGTACAGATGGAGACTGTTGATTTAGAAGTGCTGTGTTTGGACATAGATGGTTTTCCTAGCATGTCCTGGCTTTCCCAATGTCAGAACTGGGGGGCCCTGCTGGCTGGATATGTGGGGGACTGTCCTGGCTGTGTCACTGGCTCAGCTCCCCCTCGTGCCCTCGCAGGTCCTGCACTGCTGCGTGAACGGCTCCAGCACCTACACGCAGCAAAGCCACTACGTGCTGAGCCTGGCCGACCTCTCCTCCTGTGACTACGACCCCTTTCTGCCTCTGGGGAACGTCAGGAGCTCCGAGCCAGCCCAGTGCCCCTCCTCCACCGATTTGGGCAACCTGCTCACAGTTGCTGAAGGTAAGAGTTCACAGAGTGTGAGCTGGATCAGTGCATGTGTGCAGCAGCTGGGAAATAGTGTTCCAGGCTACATCTCTGCCTTGAAAATGTGCTTCTCCTTACTGCATGTAGCAACTGTTCCTTGAGAATTGGACGGAGCTCTCTTTGGATGAATTCCAGTTGCCTCCCTGATAGGATGTTTGAGTTTGTTGTCAACACTGCTCCTTAAAGCAAATTTACATTTAGAAGGTATAAATACCAGGGAAAGAGGAAAACCATTGTAAACTAAAGAAAAATGGTTTTAAACTGAATATAAAAAGCCCCTAGGAATTTGGAGGTTTCTAGCTATAAGAGGAGTAACATTCCTGTAGGAGAAATGGAGGCACAACATAGCTCAGAGCACAGTCCCTTTATGAAATAACCAATGTATTTGCCTGTGCTGAGGGGAACATCTGAGCATCCAGGAAGCCTTTCCCCCCCTCACACAAGACTCCGTGCTGCTGGGGATGGAGGAACATTGGTTTCCAGCGGTAGCTCTGGTTTACCTTGGCTTTTGTGTCCTGTCACCCTCCTGCTCTGATGGTTGTGGAGATGTGGTGAAATAAAACCAAACTGTGGGACAGGTAGAATTTCTTCAAAAGCTGTTGGAAGTAGTTCTTTGAACAGGAAGGACCAGGAGGTCAGATAAGGTAAGCTGCTGCAGTGTGACAGAGGTGCTCCTTCTGTATTGCCTCTTGCTGCTCTTACTGATCCATTATCTTTTCATTGATCGTTTCAGAGAAGAAGAGGAGGAACTTGGAGTTGATACCTCTGACAGCACGGATGGTTATGACTCATCTGGTGAATCACCTGAGCCACTACCCGCTCAGCGGAGGCCCTGCCGTTCTCCACAGCCTCCTTAGTGAGCACCACGACAACTCCTACGTGGAGTCCTCCGAGCTGTCCTCGGAAGTGTTCCGGAGCCCCAACCTGCAGCTGTTTGTGTTCAACGACAGCACCCTCATCTCTTACCTCCAGATCCCCGCCGAGAAGGCGGCGGGCGCTGAGCCGGCAGCAGCGCCCTCGGACGTGCGGGTGATCGTCAGGGATATCTCAGGGAAGTACTCTTGGGATGGCCGGATACTCTACGGACCTTTGGAGGGCTGCCTTCCGCAGCGGAGTGCGGCCAACACCTTTGTCATCTCCAGCAACCCAGAGCACCAGCTCCTTTCCCAGGATGACCTTTCCCAGGTGGAAGAAGGGGAAGACGCTCTGGACCAGCTGCTGGAGAGGATTGGGAGCACCAGCCCCGAGTGCCTTTTGCATCCCCAGCGCAAGCTGAACGAGCCGCCGCCGCCGCCCTCGGGCATGAGCTGCGAGCAGGAGCGTGCCATCATGGAGGCTCTGATGAGGCAGAGCGCCCAGGAAAGGGAGTTCATCCTGAAATGCAGCTCGGACTGCACCATGAAGCTGGCCCGTCAGGAGCCCCCGCGGCCCGCTGAACTGCAGGCCTCCTTTTATTTCTGTCGGCTGTTGTTGGACGACTTGGGAATGAACTCCTGGGATAGAAGGTAGGAAGAGAGGATTCAGAACATGTTTAGGGTACTCTTCTCGCTTTTTACCCCCAAAGTTGTACACACTTAAGAAAATGAGGATTATATAGCTGGGGGTTAGGGCAGGGTTTTGAATTTCAGTGATCATTTGAAATAAACATCCATAGATTGTGTATAATAATAACTTCAAGAAGTCATATCATGTAAATTCTCTTATGTATTTGGATGACAAAATACTGTGTCTATACTGTGTTGCATTTGCCTTCAAATCTTTTTTTTTTTATGTTATTTTTAGAAAAAGCTTTCATCTGCTTAAGAAAAACTCAAAATTGCTGCGAGAACTGAAAAATCTGGATTCCCGCCAATGGTAGGTGATGTGTACTGAACACACCATTGATAAGGTTCGTGTTTACCAAGGAAGTCACCAAAACCAAAGCTTCATTCCCATTGCATCCAAATCTTGGTATGAAAAATGGACTGTTTGTTTCTCCAGAGTTCTGTGGCCCAAATGGAGAAGCTGCCTGCACTGGTATGTTCTCAGTGTACAGAGCATTCCACATTGGTAGCAAATAGTAAAACAGATGTTTTTCCGGTTTGCTTTAGCTGAGAGGGGAAGGAACAAAGCTGTTTATGACCTGGGTTCAACTGACAGAAAAAAAATGTTTTCTGCAGGATGATCCCTGTGTCAGGAGCAGTACTTTGAGGGGTGATCTACCCAGAACTACTCCTCAGACAAGAAGTGGCAGAAGGGGTTCTGAATGTTATGTTTTCATTTTCATAACTTGACATGGAGCTATTTGAACAACATCTACAGCATTGCAGAGTTCTGATTTTCTTGTATCCTAAAAATTTCCATATCAAATCCACTTTGCTTATTTTCAAAGAAGTCAGCTGTCTCTGTCAGCCTTGTAAAACTCTGCCCAGGGTCTGAAAGTCAATAATGCTTCTTCTGCCTTGTATGTCATCACCCTGTAATTAAAATTCTGTAGGTCAAATTATGCTCCCATTAACACCTGTGCCACCTCACTGTCTGTGCAGTGCTGCACAGATCTGAGTCATTAACCCTGTAATTGGAATTTGGTCACCAGTTCTGGGGCTGATGCACAGAAGGACCAGGCTTGACTGCGCTCCTGGAACTGGGGTGTCTCTGCAGTCAGATTTTGGTGGCAAGAAAACGGGGAAATCTGAAAGTGAGTGATGTATTTGTGTGCATAAAAAAAATGGACATTTGGAGCTAAATGTGGGCACCTGCTCATGTTTTTGGAGTGCAGGGGATCTGAAAGAGAATTTTGAGCTGAAACTTCGTTAACTTTGGTTTCTTTCTCTATCCCACTGTAGTCGTGAGACTCACAAGATCGCCGTGTTCTACATTGCTGAGGGGCAGGAGGACAAGTGTTCCATCCTGGCCAATGCAAGGGGAAGCCAGGCATATGAAGATTTTGTTGCTGGACTGGGCTGGGAGGTAACAGCCATAAATTTAGACAAGTTAATGTGTTGCTGCTGGCACAGTGTAGTTTTTAATTCACAAAAAAAAAACTTCACTACACACTGATATTTATCTGCTTTTAGCTCTTGCTGTGGTCAGAGCACACAGCACACACTCACCACAGGAGTTCTTCATGAGGTGTTTGGGTTTAATTTGCTTTGTCAAAGTGGTGTGTCATTGTCTAAATGCCACGAACATTTTGGGGTTTGGGAAATAAAGAGTTAGCTGCATGTCACATTTAAGGATCAAAGTGCCACCAGGCCGCCAGGGAGATGCAGCATCCTCAGGCTGTGCTGTTGGGAAAACAAACAAGCCTTTGGACTCAGGCTTGGGAGAGGTGTTTCTTCTGAATAAAGTTCTGAAATAATTTCTTCTAATGTTTTTCTTTCTGTACAAATCTTCGGTTTCTCCTGTAGTTTTTCTAGTTCTTGTTCTCTCTGCCTTTTGTGATACTCCTGGCAGTGGGAGCTGTGAGCCCCACAGAGCCCTTAGAGCAGCAGTGTGTGGCAGAATGCTGTTATTTGCTGCTGTTTGATGGAGGAAAGTAAAATTGCTGAATAGATAGTGACTCAGGACCTAGTTGAGAGATTTACTTTAGTAAATGTCAAATACAGGAATGGGAAAGACAAATCTAATGGAAAGATTGCAAATCTGGGGGAGAAGACTTCTTTTTCTCTGGGATGGCTACAGAACCCTAGGTTGGTGGTTTCGTCAGTCTTGGTACAGAAATAAACAATCATCATTCATCAGTCTTCAAATCTGTGTTAATTGTGCCTGTGCCTCCCTCAGGTTGACCTCTCCACGCACAGCGGGTTCATGGGCGGCCTGCAGCGCAACGGCAGCACGGGCCAGACCGCGCCCTACTATGCTACCTCCACCGTGGAAATCATCTTCCACGTGTCCACAAGGATGCCCTCGGACTCAGACGACTCACTGACCAAAAAGGTAAAGGATTTGCAGTGTGTTTCACACCACTGCCGTCATCAAGTGCTTCAGTGAAAGCTGGAACTGGAAGCAGCTTGTGCTAACTGGCCCTGGCAGGCCGTCCCTGCTGTGCCACGTGGTGCTCTGCAGCTGGGTTGTCTGAATTAAATGGCATCTAAATTCTGGGTTCTGAAACACAATTAACATTTCCATGGTAGCCTCAAATGCCACCATGAGTAATAATATTAGCAATAATTTCATTTGTATGTTGTCTGCCTGCCAAAACTGTTGTAGATTTGTAGAACAAAACAACCAAATGCATCATACCAAAGCCTTAAAGACAACTCATCCTGCATAGAACAGCAAAGCAGAAGGGAGGTGACAAGCTCAGGACCCAAAGCAGCCAACTGAGAGTTAAAGCCAGTAGTCAGTTAGGAACTGTTCTGACAAGCAGCCTCTGCTTCAAATACAGTCAGAACCCAGCCCAAAATTCTGTTGGTATTGGTACTTAATCATTTGCCTTTCCTAACAAGGAGTGATTTCAGATTATGCTGTTTGCCAGCTGCTGCTTAGAGCCAAAGAAGATTTTTGGGGCATACCAAATCTCTGCCTTTTTAATTAGCAGTGGTAACTTGTCCTGCAGAGGTTGTTAGCATACATCAATAACACTTCTGCAGCCATCCAGTCCACCATGGGATAGTGCTGTGCTCTGAAAATCGCCTGTAACTATGTCACTGGGTGACTGTATTTGGTGTCCAGCTGGTTTCACAATGACATGTGCTTTTCCTTGAAAATATAAAGGTGGAATTTCTGATTACTGGTTCTGAAAAATTGCCCACTGTTTCATAGTAAAGTCAGATCTTTTTTTATTGTAATATCTGTCATCAGAAACAAAAAAGGTCAGCAAAATGATATGTTTCTCTTTCTGTGTGCAGCTTGTTATCTTCATGGATACATGGCTATGGAAAAAAGTACTCAGAGTGCTTCAGGATGGAGCAGTAGGGTAGTGGTGTGTAGTACAGGGCTGTAGAGTCTCTGTGACCTCACCAGTGTAGGACTGTCTGTATTTTTATTGTTCCTGACCAGTGTTTGTCCAGCTGCTAGTTCAAAACTCCAGTGATGAATGATTTACAGTTTCCCTAGGCAACATATTCCTGTGCTCCACTTCTTGTGCCATGAAGAAAATCTCTTGTAGCATCTACTTTGCTTCAATTTAAGCCCATTGATTCTTGCCCTATTCCACATGGATACAGAGGGCAGATTATTCTGCAGCAGACTTATGCATGGCTGAGAGTTGCTGCTATGTCTTTCCCAGACTTATTTTTTTCTACACAAACTGTGGCTATTTAGTCTAATCTTGCCTTGTAAGTCCTGGCTCCCGGGTTTTGTGGAAGCCTAGCAAAGACACAGGGACATGGTCTGGCTGTTGAGTAATTCATCACCTGGGAGAGCAGAGCACAGTGTGACAGAGCTGCACAAGGGGAAAAATGGGGTTTAACTGCAAACAGTCTACTTATTCTTCTAATTCCCACCCATGCTAGGGGTTATCACAGACACTGAGAGTCTAGTTATTCTATTTGTCTTCCTTATGTTTGCTCTAAGAGAGTTTCTTCTTGGTGAGAAACAGAAATCAAAAGCATTTAGTAGCTGTCAGTCTCCAGGTTTTGTCGTGCCAGGAAACCAGGCCAGCTCCAGCACATACTATCCACAGAAAATATTGCAAAGGAATTGCTCTGACACTTTGTAAAAATAACTGAGATCTGCTGTAGGGATGGAATCCTGCAGGGATCAAACTGGGTATTCCAGTAAAGGACAAAGCTCTGAGCAAGCTCAGGGACCTGAGGACCTGCAAGCAGTGCCTTGGACCAGATGACTTCCAGAGGGCTTTTTAACACGTACTCATCTGTGGTTCCACGCACAACAGTTTCATTCACTTTCTCACACCTCTGTTGTGAGCAAACATGCAATTCTGTGCAGGTTAGCATACCTTGTCAACAGACTTTACAGAACTGCAGCTACGGGTGGAGAAAGTGCATTTCAGAAGAACTGCAGTTTCTTTGGGCTTAGGTCTTCACCTCAGATCATTGGCGCAGAAGGTCCAGGTTAAAAAGATTAGTTCATATTTATTATTTCTTGCCATTAATGTTTTTTTTTCCATGGGAGTGTGGGAGAGAAAGACGGATTCCCATGGCATTCAGTTCCTGCTCCTTCAACAGAACTGTATCTGGTGATACAGGACAGTGGTACTGGGGGGAGAGAATTTCATCAGGATGCAGTGGGGACCACAACTTCTTTTTTCTCACCCTCCCTCTGAGATCTAAAGTTCCCCTTATCTCCAAAATCTTTGTGTTTTCTGGGGTTTCTTGTCTGCTTATTTTGCCTCAGACCAAGAGAGGCTTCATCCCCATCGTGTGCTCTGAGCTGAACAGAAGGACTGACCACCTGCTGGCCCAGGGAGCCGTAGCAAGGCCATAAATTCTGGAGGCTGGGGAATTAAGCAGATGCAGTAATTTTACTTAAATATGTTATTGTGGTTCTTTATTTTTACTGAACTCAAGGATATAAATAAATTTCTGATATAAGTTCCCAAGAATAAGTGCATTTCCACTGGGGATGAACTTGGCCCCTTGTTTTTGTGTGTTTGCAGTTTGTACTTTTTTATTTGAGGTATATGCTGACATTTTATTGCTAATTCAGGGAGAAAGAGGGGGGGGAAAGAATAAGAAAAACCCCTCTCCAAATAAGTCTTGGCCCTGACAGAAATCTTTTCTAGTGAAGTAAACAAAATTCAGCTGATTTCTTTTGCTGCTGTAGGGTTCAGCATCAGTGGTTCCAAACTTTATCTGGCTGTCTTGTGGCAAGAGTGAAAATCAATCCCAGGAATGGCATCCTACTGTCCCTGTCTTGTTCTGCTCAAATTGTGCTTAACGGTTTAAAGATGTGCTGCCGAATTTCTCGGTGATTTATTCCATCTTCTCCATTGTCAGAGCAGAACTTTTTCAATTCAGAAATCTGGTTGCAACCCCATACTGAACTCTTGCTCCTTTGCTGCAGAAATTTGTTAGCTGGGGCTAGATTAGATTTTTAGCAGCTAATCTGACTGCTGTAGGGGTTTGCAGAGTGGGGACAGAGCTGTGCTATTGGATTTGTCCAATTCATTTGACTCCAGGACTATAATTGCACTTATGTCTTACAAGGCTTTTATGGCCTCGGGCTGGCGAGCAGCAGAAAAACAAATTGGCAGTGATACAGTGAGAGTGAAAGGGAATGAAAGGCACACATTATCAGTCTCCAGGCAGCCCTGCTCTGGCAGGAAGTTTCTTGGTTAATTTACAAATAAAACTTAGATTTTAGGATGGGCACACAGTCAGCCAGACAATGGGGATGTCAGGCCCCACTGTTACTTAGCAAAAGTAGCAGCCGTGCCTCCCCAAAAGCAGGAATTCTTCAGGCAAACAGACGACTCGTCTCTGGAGCCAGCTGGCTGTGTAATGCAATTAGCAGGGAAAGGAGGTCAGGCCGGAGGTGTGCACCGTGACCGGCGTCAGCCCTGCCCGTGTCCGCGGGCACCCGGCCTGCGGGGCGCAGCTCCCGGGGCTCGGGAGGGACGGCAGGCCCGGCCCCTGGCACAGAACTGGGGCTGAGTGTGGGCACCCTAGGAGCTGGGGCTGTGGGCACCCTAGGAGCCAGCCTGCGTCCCCCAGGGTGCCCACCCCCCGCGTTCCTGCGCGCCCACGGAGCACGCACTTGCCGTCCGCAGAGCCCTTGCTCAACTTGAGAGCTCGGAGCTGGTGGTTGTTGGGTTTTGCTTTTCATACCAATCTGATTTCATGGCTGCTTTGGGGTTTTTTTTAATGTAGCTTTTTTCTTTATTCCCCCCAGCCCCTAAACTGGGTGGAGAGCGCAGCCTGGAGCTCTGCCTCCGCACGTGCCGGCTGTGGGGCTTTGGACATTTCAGCACAACTTGCTGAAGTCCTTCGGGGCACTGAGTCTGCCCCACAGCTGCTGTTTTGAATAAACAACACAGGAAAATAGCAGCTGGCTTATTGTCACTGATGAGATTATTATAACAGCTTTTTATCAATGAAGTGATCTTCCAATAACAAATATTTTTGATTAATACCAGTTTTTTCTTTGTAACATTATACCTTGTAACTGCAGCGCTTGAGGACGTGTGACTTCAAAACAAGGGCAG
The DNA here is from genome assembly GCA_013398175.1 of Climacteris rufus. Classification (NCBI taxonomy): domain Eukaryota; kingdom Metazoa; phylum Chordata; class Aves; order Passeriformes; family Climacteridae; genus Climacteris; species Climacteris rufus. Next base: position 463,629 of record VZRZ01002686.1, read on the forward strand.
TGACTCAAGCTCTAAAGCAAGTCACTGGCATGCACTGGGAATTGTAGCAGAGGTAGGAATTCATGATCACAGGATGTTCGTAAGAGTTTGAGCTCACAGCCATCACTCCCTGCCTCTCACAAGCACAGCAAGTGTTGGTTCAGATCAGTTCCCCCGTCACTGAATTTAGTTCTGGACATCAGTACAAAGTGGTTTGGGATTCCTCAGTATGAAGAGAGTTTGATTTATTATTGGAGTAGTTCGTTGGCATTTTAAAAAGCAGTATTTTGACATATATTGATGACTGTTTTTGTAGCAGTATGTGATACTTCTCAGCCCAAAAGCCATAGGAGGGCAGGCAGTACAGAGAGCCTTTTCTTCAGAAGAGCTGAGTTGTGTTTGTGAATAGCCCTCTGCAACTCACCAACAGCGTCACCTCACAGAATTCCATGTCCACATTTCTTTGTTGGGCTTCCTACCTACAGCAGAGGCTGGTGGGTGCCAGCCCACTGTGGGCTCTCCATGCTGTGAAACCAGTGCCAGAGCCCATCAGGATGGGCTGGGCTCAGCCTGGGCCTTGCTTACAAATCCCTGGTGGGGGCTGCTTGAGCTCAGCTGGGGTGAGCTGGGCCGTTTCTGGAGCTGGGCAGCCTGGCCAGGCACCCTCAGCATCTGGGACCTGCTGTGCACAGAGTCTGCTCACCAGATGGATTTTAGGGGTTTTTAAGACTAAACCTGACATCTTGCTTCTAATCACTTTGGAGGTGACCTGGCTGCACATGGTCACAGAGAGTGAGATCAGGATTTTGTCCTACATGTAAATTCCTTCTTCCTTTGATATATGTCAGTCTGTGGTATTACCAACATGAGTGTTTTCCCGTGTGTTGCTTTGTTTTTACTGAGATACTGCACAGATATCAAGGTGACCACAAGAACAGCAATTTCTACTGGTCTTGAATGTGTAAGAATCTCTAGTAATAGCATTGTTAATGTTTCCATGTTTTTTCAAGACAGAAATGGTTTGTTTTCTTCAAACAGAACTAAAATTACCTTTTGATCATGGGTGTAAATAAAACACAGTTATTATCTTCTGTTTAAAATAAACTGAGAATCTCAGTCTCTCTATGAACTGAGCTTTACTCTGCTGGAGAATGAACTGTAAGCTGAGTTCAGCTGTAACTTTTTGATTTTCATAATGTGTTGGTTTTACCACATTTCTCTCGTGACTGGGGTCCAGTTTGCCACCCATATGTAGGAGTAAAAGCTTTTCCTTCTAAAGACACTGCCTGATTCTGAATAGGGAAGTTTCATCAGTACAATGTGGGCTGATCCAAAGCGTGTTGGGGTTAGTTGTTATTTACCAGTGAAAATCACCACCTCCTTTTCCCTTTTTTTCTCTCCCCCCACGCAGAGTGAAGTAGCAGAGCTTCATTTTGGCTTCTTTGTTCGGTCTATTGTGCACATTGTTCCAGGGGTAGCACCAAATTGGAGGGTGGGGGGCGTCTTTTAAGCTTTAAGTGGGACTTAAATTCTCTTTATGCTTTGAGCTGGCATTCTGCATGTGGATTACATTTTAACTTTAAAGCTTACAGTTGAAACCATTGTGTGAGGCTTGTACGTGATTGCCAAATAGTTTTTGCCATCTGTTAGATCACCTCCAGCTCCTCCAGCAGCAGAGCAAACACACACACACGCTCTCGGGTGCATTCTGTACGTGTCACGTTTAAAATTTTTATTTATTTTATATTTTATGCAATGCTGCTCCAAATATAAAGGTAACTCCCACAGTATTTCTCATTCTTCTCTGCTTCACATTGCCCAGATATTTTGCTGACGTTTCAAGCAGGAGCCCCTTTCAGACGCAGTCAGCAAGGACATGTTTGTGGATAATAAATTTGGTTCATGATAGGCAGTTTCTTCTGAGTCAAGGCATTTCATTTTTCTGGGACAGCTGCCTTGTTTTATCTGGAATATGATGTTCTGTTGGTTAATGTTTTGTTCTAGTAATTCAGTTTTCCATATTAAATCACTGTAGGTAATGTACATTTACATATGATGCTAATGGCTAGTTTGATAATGACTTAATTAAGCCATCAGACAACAATGCCTTCTAAATGAAGCAAATTATTGAGCTGATGCTTTCATGAGCAACTGGAGAAAAACAATATTTTAACTTTTTCTATAATGAAATATTCCTACTATTGAGCATTGTAATTCAATTTGTGAGCCATGACCCCTCCTGAAGCGTGGTTATCACTGGGATTAACACGGAGGCAATTTGCCCTTGCAGCTCCGGCACTTGGGGAATGACGAGGTTCACATCGTGTGGTCCGAGCACACCCGCAACTACCGCAGGGGCATCATCCCCACTGACTTCGGGGACGTCCTCATCGTCATCTACCCCATGAAGAACCACATGTTCTTCATAGAGATCATGAAGAAGCCAGAGGTATGTGCTGGGTGCTTTGTTGGGTTTGTGGTGTTGTGCGAGCCAGTCGTGTTCCGTCGCTTAAATAAAAGCTCGGTGGTTTAGAGTTTGGGTCTGTTTGGGGTTTTTTCCACCCCATCAAGTACAAAATACAGTCTGTCCATCTCAGGTAACCTGGGCAATGAGCTCTTACGTTAAAACTAGAATTACTTATGGTGGTTAAAGTGACTGGTCGTTCCTTTTTATGGTCATGCTTAGCACTTACAGAAATATTTCGGAATTCTCAACCCATGGAAGTTACTGGGCAAATAACGGTATTTAAAACAGATGTAAATTTCCTCTAAGGCAATGAAAGCAGAACACTCATGATTTCAATTGCTCATGTGGTGTTAGATCACCCCCACACCAGGTCACTGTTGTACACATGGTACTGTGCTGAACCTCACACATCTGTGGAACTGTCGTTGTCACCTGACTTGGTGGGATGATGTAGGCATTGGATATCCTGTCATCAGACAAACTATGGGAGGTTCACATTTGAGACATGTTTTGGAAAAAATACATGTTTTTTGCAAAATGTCAGAGGTGTGTGTATGTACATCTGTGCATGTGTATGAAAAAGCCACTTCAGTAAATGCTTGTCTGGTACACCATGGGTGCAAAAATATGTATAAAATATACTTTGTGAAAGTGATCGGTGTGATAAATACACCTGCCTCATGTGAGGGACAGTATTTGTCCAAGAGAGTAGCCAGCTGTGGTAAGTGCCTCCATCATATGATATTTACCAGGTGTAGACAATATTTTTGGAGTTGTGAGTGATGGAGCTGTTAGATATTGACAACCAGTGGTTTGTCAGTAGACAGTGCAAACTTGAAAATTTTCTAATAGTGGGTTGTTGCTTTGGTGTTTTTTTTTTTTTTTTAAACACTTGGTGTTGAACTCTGCAGTTTACTTTTTGAGCATTTTAGCTTTTTAATGTTCCATCAGGGAAATGAGAATTTAGTGTTAGCAACACGCTTGAGACTTCTCTGGAGTGATGGAGAAAAGCTGTGTCATCTTACATATCAGTCAAAACCACCCGACGGGCAGCCAGAATAAGAGCTAACTGGAAATTTAGTGTTATCCCTACATTTAAAGTACAAACCATTACAATGTAATAAAATTAATCCAGACATTTCCAGGGCAAGTGTGCCTGACCTTTTGTTCACCAGCTACTGACCCCAGGGTGAATGAAAGAGGCTTGCAGAGAGAAATTTCTGTTGTTTGGCTTCAGTCCCTGGTATTTAAATTGCATTCCCTAATCGAATGAAAAGGCTGTCCTCTCTATCAGGTTACAGAATCCATGGCAACATTTGGCCTTTTATATCCATAATGTTAGCCTTTTTGTTTGCAGCCAAGTAGAGACACCTGGAGCAATGTTAACATTAACCGCTTTAGCATTAATAGCTTCATTATAGAAGAATTTCTGATCAGATAGCTGTTACTTTTGTTATGTTGCTTCAGCTTGTATTGTTTTCATTTTTGATCTCCCTGCTTGGCAACCAGGCAATGATTTGCAAATTTTTTTTGTCTTGATTAATTAAGCAATATAATTATCAGGAACCGTGCTGCAGTCTTTGCCCGACAAAGCTTCGGAGGGAAGACAATAGTAAGTCTGTTAGTGTGAATGCATTCCACGCGTCACAGATGCACGAGGATATTGGGAACAATGAGAGGAAAAGCTGCCTGTGAGAGGGGACAAAGCATGCCAGGCAGGCTCCGCACTGCACATACCGCCAGGGACATGCTGCGGGTTCCCTGGGACACAGATGCCTCGTTAGATTGCAGCTCGTCATCAGAGATTAATTCTCAGCCATTTGGTACAATAATTTACCCATTCCCCACTCTTTTAACTAGTGCTGCTCGCTGTAGAGGGGGAAGTCTTTGTGCTCAGAAGGTTTATTTAACCTTGCCTACTTTTACTGCGGGCAACAGAAATAATGATTTTTCTGTTGGAAATTGGAATGAAGCAGGTGTTTGCAGTGGGCTGAATATTAATTTTTGCTTCATGGATAACTTGCAGTGACATTTGGAGTACTCGCAGAAGGGGATCCTTCCCTCTGTTTTTTTTTTTTTTAATTGATTCCTGTCAAAGCAGACTATGTTTGTTGGAGCCATCAAAGCCCTGTTTTCCTGGGCTGGGCGTTTAATGCCGGGTACAGAGCTGAGCCGAGCAGGGAGCGTGCCCCGTGCGTCCCGCCGGCCTCCCCCCCGGCCCTCGTTAGGGTAGAGCCCCTGTACAGATGGAAGCTGACGAGATGCAGCTCCATTGACTTTAATGACCCTCGGCGAGGCCGCTGGATCTGCTCGGGAATGAATAATTCGGAGCTTTGTGTCCGCGCGGTCCGGCCGTGCGGCGCTGGGATCGCGGCAGGCTCCGCGCCGCCCTCGGCCCCACCGCTGCTCCCCGTGGGCAGCCTGCACACACCTTGGCCATGGCTTACATCTCTAAACTCTGTAGTGCTGTGGTAAGAAACTGCCCCACTCCCCAGCCCCAGCTGGGTTTGAAACAGCAAAACCAAGTCCTGTAAGCAAAACCTACTTGTCCAGAAAGCCTGGCAGGGAATTTCCCTGCACAGCAGCATCTGCTAATCTGACTTTACATATCTGGTATTCGTGTGGTGTCATAATTTTAATACTAATATGTACTTAACCTCCTTATTTCCACTTCAGAATATAGTTTTACATTCTTTTCTCCCACTGACAATGCCTCTAAACAGAGCACGGGATAAAAATTTCACTTAAAAACATCACTGCCTAAAGAGGAAAAACTTGGTGCTCTGTAACATTATCATTTTGGCTGCAGAGATTTTCCTCTGTCCCCTTTCTTTCCAACTGCCTGGGTAGTAATGCCAGCAGTAAATTAAAAAAAAAAAGGCAAAACCACTAAGGAAACATTTTACACTTTTCTGGTTTTTTGGGGGTGGGTAATTATTTTAAGTAAAGGAATGACGGAGTAAGTGTGTGCAGAGACAGCTGTCATTTGCAGATGTTACATTAAACCCAAATTTCTTCTGTAATTCATTGCCACTTCTAATTAGAGGAATTCCCTAGATGCAGGGGATTTATATTATTCCCTTTGTCCATTTATTGAATGACTGTCACAGTCACCCACAAGCAGTTGGAGAAGAATAATAGAGGGTATTTATTTATGTGATAAGCCTCTGTACAGATGGAAAAAATCCATAGCTTAAATATTGATAATTGCTGCTGGCTTCTGTCTAGGGCTTTGGTTGGGGGTTGGTTTTTTTCACTTTGAGTTTGTGAAAGGGAAATTAGTTTGAGTACTTGTAAGTACTAAAAGTTGTTATGTATTTAAACCTCAAAATTTGTTGGGTTTATCAGGCTCAGGTCTGCTATGTGTCTGCAACTCCAGACATCACTTAGTTTTGGGAAGCATCTCTTGTACGTAGTGTGGCCTTTATCTGCAGAGCCTTAGGTCACCAGAGGACATCATGCAGAGGTTTCCTTTGTAGGTGACCCTGAAGGAGCAGTGTTTGAGCACCATGACTTGCTGGGCTGGGCCTGTTTGTGCCTGTCCTGGCCATGTGTTCTGCCCCTCAGAGGGGCCCTGCTCTGCCATCTCCTCTGCCTTCCACACACCTCCTCATCTTGGTCCAGCTCAAGTTTTTTTCCCTTCCATGGAGTCCGTGGAAGGAGTTTATAGAGGACTATCTGAAGTAAATACATCTTTGCAAAACCTCCTGCCAATGTTAGATTCAACCAGTGAATCAGGGTCTCCTGTTGGGATCCCAGACAGAAAAAAGTTCTTAATATCCACTGCCAATGGTGTATTGATTACAAAATCATAAATGGACTGGGTTCCTATGTGTAGGAAGCTCCTGCATGCCCAGCAGAAAGTTCTGTGAGACATGTGTGTCTGTGTACTGTGTGCTGAGGGCAGTCCCAGAGGATTTAAACACTCACCAACTTGGGGCGTGAACGTCACACTGGCAGTTTCAGTGTGGGAAATGATGTGGTCACACTGTTTTATAACAAAATACTGCACCAGTCTCCTGTTGTGGTTCTGAAGCCGGATTTTCTGTTTTGGGGTGCCCAGGTGCCGTTTTTTGGTCCTCTCTTCGACGGCGCAATCGTGACTGCGAAGCTGCTGCCAAGCCTGATCTGTGCCACGTGCATCAACGCCAGCAGAGCCGTCAAGTCCCTCATCCCGCTCTACCAGAGCTTGTATCCTTTCTCCCCTTGGTAGGGTTCCTACTTGGAGCATCCTTCTGCAGAGAGGTAGGCTGGGATGCGAATCCTTCCTGTCTGATTTCTCTGGCAAAGGTCAAAGCTTTCTTTGCATCCAGTTCGGTGTTTCCAGCCCTTCCCACCCAGTTGCCATCCAGTGTTTTAAAAATTAAATGAGAACTTCACAGGAGTCTCTCACCAGCAGCTTCTGTCTCCTGCTGGTGGGCCTGGACTTGACACTGGTGCTTTGAACTGTGAGTAACGGCGATTCCCAGTTTTCTTTCACACTGACAGAAGTTAAGGACTGTGTTTCTCAGGCTGATAACCAGAGCTCAGCCATGCCCTTACCCAGTTGAAAGTACTAGTCCAATTGGGATTTGTCCTCAGGTATGGATGCTTCAGGTCCCAAATTCCAGTTTCATTCCAGCCACGCTTGTATTTGGGCATTTTCAGACACTGTTTTCCAACGATGGCTGGAAGGTAACTGCAGGATATGCTTCTCTGGGACAGGAGTTGTGACACAGGCTTTTGTTCTTGGGTGCTATACAGACCCACAGCATTAGCAGTGGTTTTCATCCATTCCAGGATTTTCTCACAATGCCATCATACATTTTATAGCTTGTTTGCTAATCACATGACTTACCTCAGGACAAACACTCACTGCACTTCACTTTCTCTGCTGAGCTTTTGATTAGAGTATTTTTTTTTGCAACCATGTGATTTTGAGAAAGAGTTTGTGAAATGTTTTGATCTTTTAAAAATGTGCATTTCAAACTAATTCATCAATGTTCTTTCAAACACGGAATATATTCAAAGTACTAGTTGGAGTTTTTTAAAGGCTAAATTTTATTCAGTATACTTTGCAAAAGCCATCAGAAATTAGAAGTAGCATTGTGGTTAAATAGGTTTGTATGTTATTGACTGAATTGCTTGCTCTTTGTAAAGTAAAGGCAGTTGGTGGTGGCTGTGCAAACTGTGGCCGTGCCTGACAGGTGAGTCAAGACTCGTGGAGGTTTCTTCCTTGTGTTTCTTGAGAGAAATCTTAACAAATCCCTGAAACTGTTCTGTGCAAAATGTAGGTTAATCTGTCTGCTTCTCAGTGTTTAATACTAAAATAGCAGTGTGGTACAATTGACACAAGCAGCAGCAGTTAGCAGTTACAAGAATGAAGCTATCCCAAGCCTCGCTCCCGGCCGCAATCCTCTCACTCCCGACCCTCCCAGCGTTTGGCTTGGAGCATTCTGTGAGTGAGCAGCGCTCACCAGCTGGCCGTGCTCCTGCTTTCCAAGGGCTTCTCCCTCAGGGTCCCTGCGAGTCCCTGGGGTGCCACGAGCAGCTCGGGGCGCTGCTCTGCACAGGTCTGAGGCAGCATCTGGCCCCGCATTCTTTTCCGCCTTTTTTTGCGTCTGCTCTTGCACCAGTGGTGTCTGTAGTGAATCAACTGCCACTTGTCTGTCTGATAAATGAAAGCGGATTGGGAACCTCCTGACATGGAACAAAGGGAATGTGGTGGGCAGATCCCATCGGGATGGTGCTGGAGCAGGAGAGAAAGCTATCCGTAACTCATTCCGTAGATAATGAAGCACTCTGAGATACACTAAAGCCAGCGAGTGGAATGTGAGTGTGTAGGTGTGCAAAGGTGATGTCTGAACCTGGGCAATGCAGCTCCCAAAGGGTGAGTGACTCAGGTCTGGTGTTTGCTGTGCCAACTGCTGCCAGCAGGACAGGGGGAAGCAGACACAGCAATGCAAACGATGAATGAAAGTGCCTTTATCGGACTGGAGATGGAAATAGCTCAAAAAATGTCAGTGGGAGGGAAGAATAAAATGCAATGGTCCTGGCAAAGTCGGGAATGATGTTTGGCACTGAAGCCTGGAGTGAGGCAGAGCTGAGGATGGATCTGCAGCTTCTCTTTGGCACATGGGTCATGTTAAAAGGCAACATCCCTGCTAAGGGTCAGTAGCTAAAGATGTTTTGATTCAGAGGTGGTTAGAAGCAGATCAAACACTCTGTCTGGTGTCAGTGGTTCAAGGGCAATGAGGTGCTGAGTCCGTGGTGCTTGTGCTGGAGCAGCAGCAGGGTGTGAAGTGCTGTGCTCCAGGTGGAGCCAAGCCCTCATCCCGGCTCCTGCCCCTCGTGGGGTGCAGGGAGGGAGGGCCGGGGTCGCGTGCTGGGGAGCTGGGGCAGCGTCTTGCCAGCAGTGACAGCTGAAGTCACTTGTTGGAAAGTCTGTAAACTCCGGCTACAGCTGCACTTGTCAGGGGCTGTAAGGGAAGTGTAATCAGCCACAGAGATTAATTTGCATCTCAATTAGGAAAGAGTCAGGAGGAAGCTGTAGGGTCTGTTGCTGGAAGGTTGTGGAAGAAATCTCATCAGGCACAAAAGGCTCCCGACTTGGTGCTCCAGCGAGCGGAGGACAATATCCGAGTCCCGTTTCCATGGGGACCAGGACCGCAGAGCCGCAGGAGCATCGCGCTCCCCGCAATCGCTTGGTCATGATGACACAGATTCTTCTGTCATACCCAAACACAGTGTTCTCTTGGAAATCTCTTGGAAAATCAGGAAGGTAACTATGGCAGACCACATCAGACTTTGTAAATCTTTATTTATGCAACGGTTTCTGTTTTAAGGAATTCATTAAGGTGAGAGAAATGTTCATTAAAAATTAATTAACTGTATTTAAACTTTAGTTTAAAGCCGCTCTGGCTAAGGGCCTTTGTGTCCATCAAAGGGCACGTGATGGCATTGCACAGGAGCCAGCCCAGGGTGGTGCGTGCACAGCTCAAGTTGCGTTTGGAATGGTGAAAGCCCCGCTGTCTCTGTAGCTGCTGCAGTGCTTCCATGGGTGTGGATGATTTACATCAGTGTATGTTCCAAATTCCCACTTTATTCCTTCTTCGTGCCATGGGGCACTGAGGCTGAGCGGCTGCAGCTCCTGCTAATTGGGACTCTCGCCATCCTTGAGTAACTGCTGAGCAGGAGGCAGTGTGCTCCTGCAGCCTCTCCAGGCTGCTTTTGCAGGCAGTAACTGACTTTAAATATGGCTGGGACTTACAGCAATCGTAGTTAATCAGGTGGCTTAAATTTTATAAGAATATAAAGTAGTAACATTTAAGCATACTACAATTATTGCATAAAAAGGAACATATTTAGGCAGGTTTTTGAGAGCATTTGAGCCTCCTTTTTATGTGCTGGGGAGAGGAAGGAGCAACCACTTTCACAAACTAATAATGATTTGTCAAAACTAAGCAAGGGCCTGTTCTGCTTCCAGCAATGCTGAATATTTCAAAACCTGGTAGGAGTGGGGGTGTAAAACTGCACCTCTGAGCTCTCTTCTAGCTTGTGTCAAACAAGCTGCGTGCTGGAAAGGATTTTTGAACACTTGTGAGATCTGGAGTGCCATCGCCCTAAGCTGCAGCAGAGCTCCTTTCTGGGAGCTGGTCTTGTGTGTGAAGATAAATACTGGAGGCAACCAGGGTTTGCATGGAGTAGTACAGGTCTGATTGGCAGCTGCTGTCTAAGCTGACAGTATTTAAGCTGAGGTGCTAGTCAACCTTCAAACATGAAAATGTAACTAGTTTGGCAGGTGTCAGGCACTTTGGTTGACCCATAATTCAGCGCTGGTCTCCAAAAAGACATTGGGATTTGGGATAGTGATGTCTGAGCAAAAAGCTCCCCTTAGAATGCCTGGGGAAATGCAATTCTGACAGCCCAGGTTCTCTTTCCAAATGGAGACATTTCTTTTCTCCATGAATTAAACTGGTTTAATTTAAAAATTTTCAGTGCTATTTCTAGTATCTTGCCACTTTAGTATTTTTTCCTCCATCACTGCAAATAATTCTTGTGCTCCCAGTCCTTCCTGTCTTCCTAACTGAATTTAAAGAAAAGTAGGAAAAATCCCAACATGTCTGAAATGTTTCCTCAGCTTTGACCAGCTCTTTGTAAGCTGCCTTGGGGAGGGTGGAACCTGTCCCATGTGCCAGCACCAGTGGGCTTCTTTCCTGAGTTCTTCAGTGATTTCTGGTAGTCTTTAAATTATTTTCTTAGCAATTCAAGCTACATGTATCCTCCTGTGATTGAGTGAATAGGGAGTTAGTTCTTATTGAGATTTATTAACACTCTGATTATGAAATTCTCTCTATACACAATCTTGCTTTTAGGATAAGTTGGTTTGTTCTTATGGATAGAAAAGAGTTTTGGTCTTATTCTGCCTTTTGATTCCTGCACTTCACTTTGCTGCAACACCCGGTGCTGGAGGTGTCTGTGCATCCCAAGCACAGACGAGCACAACTGGGATGAGAACTCTTTATATAATATCTGAGCACTGGATGTCACCATTTCCCTACTCACAATTTGCAATCCTTTCTGTGGGCCAGAGGAAAACACAGCCCTTACGCTGGAGAAGTAATTTGATACATGAGTAACTCCTACTGTTTCCTGCACTGTAATGACAGTGGTGTGCCTGCTGACCTGTGCCAGCCAACAGCTCAGTGGGGTAAAGCCAACGCTCCAACATGTAACGCAAAAAGACATCCATAACTTTAATTCATTACCTCGCATCCAGATATTGACATACTAATATATAGTGGATGTGTTAATATCTGGAACCAAGAAGATTAAGCAAAGAACATCAGCTTCAAATTCTGAATTAAATCCTTTTCTTGGCTTAAGCCAATTTCTGATTAACCTAATAGAGAGCGCCTGATCTGCTTACCTGCTTTATCTGGGAAAGAAAGGTATTTGCTATGATGGACTTAATTGTGTGAATGGCTGTCAAGTGTTCTGGAGCCTCATGTGTTGTAGGAGGTGTTTTGTGTCCCTTTCGATGTGTGTTTTGTGGCACTGGCATTGGGAGCTCTGGGTACGAGGGAGTGTTTGATTGCACCGGGGAAATGAGATGGAAAGCCTGTTACCCCTTTTACAGAGGGTTCACAATTTGTTCCCTTTCTTGCATCCCAAGAAGTTGTGCCCTCCGGCTACATGGATGCTGATAGAAATTGCTATGAAATTCTAAAGCACGTGTCACAGGAGCTGTGACAATCTATGTGACACGGCACCTGACCGCTTTCTGCTGAGCAGCCAGCACTGCTCACAGGACTGTCTGTCCGTGGCCAGCGTCCGTGGGGAGCAGCAGGTCCTGCTCGCTGACCTTGAGGGGTGCCCGGGCCCGGGAAGGCAGAGGAGCGCGCCGGGGGCTGCGCGTTTGCGGCTCTGCCCTTCCTCCCGCGCAGCTCCGGCCGGAGCCGATCGATGGCCAGGCTGTCTGTCTCCACTGCCTGCCCTCCTCACAGCCAGAACCTTCTCCAGGCAGCGATCGATGCCTCTAATCTGCTCCAGCCTGTAATAAGTCATGCGAGGCAAAGCTTTTAGGTGGCATTACATGGGATTGCGGAGGCGGCTCCTCAGCTCTCATTCATCGAGCTCTTCATGGACTCGCGGAGAATCTACTGCATCCCGCCGGTGCGTGTCTAAAGAGTATAAAATGCTTCTGCAGGTCTCAACTCCACATGCTGCTGCGCTGTGCGGACACAATGGGATCAGATTTGTTTTCTGTTTCATGTCCATCCCTCTCCCTGCTCACAGTCCCTTGTTAGGCACACAGCTTGTACCCGCATGGCTGTGGAGGCAGCCGGGCAGTCTGCGTGGTAACAGTGCAGTTTACTTTTTTTAACATGAGGCATCACTATCCTTCCCTGTGGCTGGAAGCTGTGATGTTCGCTGAGGGCTGTTGAGAAAATCTCTGTTGCAGAGTTTAAAACTGCTGCCCTTCCTGATGCTGCTCTCTGGGCAGCATCTGTGCTCTTCAGTAGCACTAAATGAACCCCAGCAGTTGTAGGGGCTCTTCTTCACTGGCTGATACAATGGATCATTCCAAAAACAAACCTGGAGTTAAGCAACATCAAGAATATAATGAGCTTTTAAATGCAAAGTGAATTCACTGTGTGAAATAGGAAAAAATCCCAACAAAATAAGCTCAGCTTTGGATTTCTAAATGACACGTGTCATACTAGTATGTACTGGTTGCAAACAAGACCCCTAAAACACACACTCTTTAGCCCCTGCCAAAGACTGGGAAGTCATGATTTCACTGGAAATAGTGTAGTGCATAAAGTGTCAGCAGGTCAGGTTGGGGTGTGGGGAATTTGAATCCTAACTCTCCTTTGCCATGGAGCAGGTACTGCTTCAGACGAAACACTTATTCTCTTTATTCAATTTCTTCAGCAGCAGTATTTATTTTATTTGTTCATGAAGACCTTGGCAGGCAAGTGGGTTTTGTTATTTAAGTGGTGCTTTAATCTGTGTCCTGGTGCTGAGTCAAACTTGAGTTATGTTCCTGGTGCTTGAGAAAGGCTCCTGGTGCTCTTAGGAACGCTGGAAGCAGTGTGTGTCCCGTTTCATCTGCGGTACAACGTAGTTCTTCATTATTCAGAAGCCAAATGCAGTATTTCTCTGGAGCACCATGAGCAAGGGCTGAGAGGGAATGTGTGGACTCTGAAGTGTGTCCCCGACCAGCAGCGGGTGGGTGTGCAGGGGCTGCCTCCTGCCATCGCTCTCGGAATATCCCAGCTGGTCAGGCTGACAGCAGCCAGGGTTTGTGCTGCTCCGCAGAGCAACCAGCCCGGCTCGTTGGCAGTGCAGGTTGGGAGCTGTAATCCTGCCCTGCCAGCACACTTCCCGGGAGCCCGGGGTGGGAGGCAGCCTCCCAGTCGGCTTGCAGGGGCACATGCTGTGGTGTTGGGCTTTGTTTATGAGTAGCGAACGTTCCTTTCACAGGACAGCGTCAGCTCAGCCTCCCCCCTCTTCAAGTGAGGTACACAGAGGTGCAAACACCTGTCCCTCGGTGCTTCACGTTTTCTCTGGGCTTAGACAAAGAGCCTCCAACTTGTGTTTCATGAGAGGCCCTCATTCTTTGGTTCTTTGACAGAAGGCAAAATTGGTATATTCACGTTCCTACCAAGTACTTCATCCCCTCTTGTGGTGGTTCTTGGTGGTTTGCTGTTCTCTTTCACTTACACACCAGGCAAGTGAAAGGGGTTCACATTCTGTGTATTTCCAAAGTAACTTTTGATGATTTGACTGTTAACCTAAACTAGGTTTTGCGCAGCTAAAACTCTGCTGTGTCTTTTGGAAGCTGGAGCCCGAATTCCCGTTGGGGTTGTTTTTGTTCGGTTTTTGCCACAAGCGGGTGGGTGGAAAGCCGAGTTCTGTGTGCGCGGAGGCCGCGTGGGGCGGGCCGGGCCCGCGGTGCCGTTTGCGGGGGAGCCCTCGGAAGGCTCCCGCGGGTGCCGGGGTCGCTCCCCTCGGCGCGGGGGCTTTGTGCGCCCCGGCCGCCTCATTAGCATGCTGGCCGGGCGAGCGGTGCTCTGCTGGCTTACCAGCTGTTCCTGCTGCTCCCGACAATGTCCGGCGTGCCGGGATGGCCGCGCTGCCGCGGCCGCCGCCGCGCACAGACAGCCTTTCCGCTGGGGATGCCCACGTGGCCGCCCCGCAGCCGCGGCACCGCAGCGCCGAGCCGGCCCTCGCATGGCATATGGTGTCTGGATTCATACAAGATGCAAAACTATTCTGCCGCTAATGCACAATGACTCATAGCATTGCTAATTTTTCCAACAAAAGCCCACTTCCACACCCACACTTTTAACCCCTCAGGCTAAAAAGCCTCTTCTTTAGTTTCAAAGCCATGGAAATGTAAGGAGGTGGCTTCTGGATCAATATCTGAAACCCTATATTTATTTAAAGCATATGTACGCTCTAACGCTAATTTTAAATTTTACTAAAAGCCAGGTTGCAAATCAACGCTCTAACGTGCGGCAGTTTTTTTGTTCCAAAGTGGATTCGTTGTCAGATGGTGGGATTTTAAAATTTTTTGGCAGCTAACGTATTAAAAAAATAATCAGAAGTCACCATAGATAATAAAAAGTCACCAAGATAATAAAAAGTTCTTTTCATTTAAGAGGCAATCCAGGCATTGCAGCTAGTGGGTCCACAAGGAGTATATATTCTAGCACGAGTTCCCAAGCCACTTGGTGTAAGCAGCATGTAATATTTGGGGATCTTTGCTATTTACTGGCTCTTCGGGAACAATAATAATGCACTTTCCAACTAGAGGGAGCTGCTGGTATCCCTGATGCTGATTCTTAACCTTCCAGTCTAATTCCTTTGTGCAGAACGTACAGCGATCGTTTCGACGTTTTAATAAAATTAAGTTAAATTACCCCGAGTCATTTAGATTAAAAGGATGCGTCTTAATTCTTACAGTGTAATCATCAAATTAAACTGCGAAATTCGGGGAAAACTAAAGCCCGCGGTGGTTGCTTTCTGTGGAATTATATAGGTCATGAAAAGGCTCGTTAGGAGAGAGTGAAAAGGCGAGGCTCGCGTACCGCTGTTCGCAGACAAAAAGCATCCGGGAGGCAGGAGCGCGGGGCAGGAGCGGCGGCGCGGCAGGCAGCGCCCGCTCCCCGCGGTGCAACAAAGGAACAAAGGGGCCCGTGGGCAGGGATGGAGGTGGTCGAGCTCGGCGCCCGGGCTCCCCGGGAGCCACTTGTTACAGGCTCCCCTGCGGGCAGCGCTGCGGCAGGTGAAGGCTCCTGCGGGGAGGGGTTTAACTAGTCCTGCCTTTGGAAAGTCTTTCCTGGGGCATGGTTTGGGGGCCGGTGGCTCCACACCAGCCTGTGGCGGGTCCAGTGGGATGCACCATGGCCTCCCCAGGGCCAAAGCCCAGGTGCTGACCTTGGAAAGGCGGCTTCCATCCAGCAAGGCCGTTCCCGTGTCTGGAAACCATGGGTTCGCCTCTCCGCGGTGGTGGAGGCACAAAGGGTGGAGAGCAGATGCACATGTGGGCGCTTCTGTGTGCACATCCCCAGCACTCTGGGCACTGGTGGCAGTGCAAACATGTGCTCTCCAGTACAGGTTTACATCATTTTTCAACTTTTCCTTTCCTCTTTTGAAGAAACTCTGACTTTAGTGTATGGTTTCCATGAGCCATACATGCTGCAATTGCTTGATCAAAAGTTAAAGAATAACTTTCTAAACAGGCAAAATGCTTTTAGGTGTAGCTTCAAATTTGCTGTATAACTTTGTTTCTTTCTTATTGAGAATGCATGGCTGAATTCAGTGTTGGCCAGGCTTTGAGAGGCAGATCTCCTGACTCCCCTCCACCCTGATGGGCTCTGTGCACTTCATACTGAGAGGAGGGAGGCACAGAAATTCTGTGCCTCTTATATAAAAGCTACTCTGATGGGCAGCACCATAATCTTACATCATTGCTTAGAGAGAAAAGGCTTCCCCTCAACCTGCACTTGAAAAACTTTGAAAGGTATCCTGTTGCTGGGGACATAAACATGGTGACAGCAAGTGAGAGGAATTGGAGAAAGCTAGTTTTTGTAGCAGGTTTTCTGGCTGGCATATTGAATTTGTGGTTTTTCTTTCCTCAGCATCATAATTCTGTGTGTATTTCCCAGTACGATTAACTGTCAGGGTTCTGGTGTATAAACAGGAGCAGATGGCTTTTAATGATTTCTTAAACCTAATGCTTAGTAACAATCTAGTGCATGTACAGTATTTTCTGTTAAACAAAATCTCAGGTAGTTTTCTGGGTTTTAATACTCCTCTGAATTGGCCTGGGCCAGGTTTGTTTTGAGAACCTGTAACTGCTGCTGAACAGCTGGATTTATGGCACCTCTTTAGTGTCACCCACCTTGCTCATTTTCATCCATGTGACGGTGTGGAAGATCTAATGCTGGCCTACTGTTTGTGGCTTCCATGAGTAAAACAGGCCTGCCTTCCAGCTGAGCAGGGCAGTGTTGCTCACGCAGCAGTTGTTTCACTCAAAATCTTAGTGCTGCCTGTGTGACAAACTCGGGCTTAGCTCAGCTTCTCAGTACTGCACAGCCTCGACACCAAAAGTGTGTCAGGACAGCCAACCCATCGCAGCTCAGGGAGTGAGCTCAGCCTCGCAGGCCCTTTGCTTTGCTGTGTTCCTGAAAGCTCTTTCCTGAACTTGTGTCATCCCAGTGACCCTGATGGGCTTCCTGGTATTGAAGGGGGACCTGTAAGGGCTGTGCCTGCCAGAGTAGCACCGTTCAGGCAGCACAAGTGTGGCAGTGCAGGGAGGATGCAGAAGCATAGAGCACTTTGGGGAACGAGCCCTGAAGCTCATGCTCAGCCACTCCACATATCGTAAGTGACCAGGGCTCTGTACTGTGAATTTCCGTCTCCACCTCACCATCTTCCTCTCCCCACTGCCAGCCTCTACTGCAGCTGGGAAATTTGAGGCTCTGAAAACACCATTTCCCATAGGCAGCTCCAGTGGTAAGAAACAGAAGTGGCTGGGATTATTTTTCTGTCCTTACTTGTTAAATAAAACTCCGTGTTATTTGAAGGTTTGGAGTTGTAGAAGTAGCAGTTAGACCCACCCGTGCCCTACACCCTCGGAGGGCTGGTCCAGTCCCCAGGGCTGTCAGGGGGACAGCACGGCCCTCATTGTTAACTCTCTGAGCCTGGCAGGAGGGAAGGATTGTTCCAATCCAGGAGAATTGTTTTAAATCAGAAACCTTTTCTTTCTAGGTTTTTGCAGAGCCTGTTGGGTTTTGTACGCCTATGTTTTATGACTTGTTGCCGCGATAATTCAGCTCATCTTACAGGTTTCTCTAATTGTGATTGATGTGTAATCATTCATTTTATTGAACCTCATTAAGGTCTGTGAACCTCTGTCCCAACTTACAGTAATTAGAGCCCAGATAGCCATTCCATCTGTTCCCAAGCACTGGTTAATTAATGAACTTTTAACGTGTTCTTTGCCTTGTAAAAGCCCTCAGTATTCTCAAGTTGCTGAATAGGATTTGCATGCCAGCATTTCCGTTTGTTTTAAATGCCACAGCAACGTGCAGTTTGGAATCCCAAAAGTCAACACACAAAGTCCTGGGATCTCGGAAAGCAAAGTGGAGAGATTTCACTTTCTGTTCCCGCTTTGCGCATCAATTACAGTATCTGTGAAACTGGGGTTTGCAAACAAACGCCTCACATGGCCCTCAGTGTTCCTCAGGGCCCAGAACAACAGGTTTGAACCTTCCCTTGTCTTGCTAAAGAAAATAGACATGGATCAGTAAACTAAATGTTTCATTTTGCATGCTAATACTTGCTGGAAGAACATTAGAAACGCAATACCAGCAGACACACGTTTTCCTGCCCTCATATTTAATCCTTTTGTTACAATTTGAGCGTCAGGCCTGAGACAGCTTTGTTAGTTTTATGTAGCATTCACTATAAGGAGGTTTTTAGGATGGAGCAGAACCCACCAGTGCTGCTGGAGCTGTCAGAGAGACTATTGTAGTGATGGTCCAGAACTGGGAGAAAATAGCAGGACCTAAGTTCCTGAGTACTCAGAGAGTTTCTCTGCTTCACCTCTGTGCATTCTGACTGTGAAGTAACGTGCTGAGTCAGTGATTTATGTATAGGGAGCAAATCATTGTGTTTTTTAAAAATGGCAGTCAATTTCTGTTCACTGAGCAGAGAGGAGAGGCAGTATTTCCAGTATTGGGAGTTTAAGAAAATGGTTGGGGTTTTTCTCATTGTTGGATTCGTGATCTGGTGCTGGTTCTTACAGCACGGTGCTGTAGGGCTCTGGTTGTGCTTTGCCTCATTTGGATTGCTCTGTGTTTACCTTCAATATTCAGGACAAGAATTAAGTCATACTACTCAACTCCCTCAAAATCCCTTTCAGCATCCAAAGGCCGACCATCTGTCCGGCCCAGCCATTCTTTCCTCCCCCAGTATGCATTTGAGCCGGTGCTTTGAGCAAGGCTGTATCCTGGAGAAGCAAAATATGAAGTGAAATAAAGGTCTTGGGCCTGGGGCCGTGTTTAGCAACGCGAGCCCTCTCCATTGCAGATGGTATTTGTGAAAGGAGTGCCGAGAGCCCCTGGTTTTGTGGGGCCTTCAGCGTGCCGCTCTGGGGCACGGTGGGTGTCCAAGGCACAGGCGAGCTTCTCTGTGGCGAGAGTTCCAAAACAGCTACTGTCAATTCCTTTTCCAATATTTCTGTGTGCCAGCTCCTCCTCTCACCACTGATCCCACACTTCAAACAGTTCATTTGGCAAATCCACGTGTGCTCTGCTGCTCCTTTTTGGGACTAAAGTGTTTTAACTTTTAAGCTGCTGGCAGATCTGCAAGAAAAATGGGATTTTTCTCAAGCTTTTTGGGAAGTACAGGTGTTTTGTCTGGGAACATGCTAGTTTGTGTGCAGTGTCAGGTGTGTGAGGCTCAGCCAGGGTGCCTTCTCTTCTCCATTCCTGATGCTCTGCAAGTCCAAGGCTGCGATCTTACTGAAGTTCTTTCAAGATGTCATTCCAGTGGCTGAGATTGAGTTAGGAACAAATCCAATCAGCATGTGCCTTTACTGAGGCGTGTTTATAAATCATACTGTTCCATTACAGCTGGTATTTTAGGGGATGCAGTTCTCTTTACATGAAGAAAACCGGGATGTTGTTCCTGGGCAGTCCCTCTCCTGCTCTCCGCAGCATTTGGACTCTGTTTAGCATGTTGTCAGCAGAAAAAAATGTGCAGACAGTCTTGGTGAGGCTTGAGCAGCAGCATCCTGGTGAAGGAAAGAGAGGGAGGACCTCTTGCCCCTCTCCTTTGGTGGGATCGTGTTGTTGGCCTGTGCTGTGTTTTTCTGGATGTGTTTCTCTCTGCTTGGCTGTGTAGAGAGGTGTCCCAGTGTTTGCTGCTCCAGGCTGATGGATGTGAGTCCTCCCCACTGCAAGGAGATCTACAGGCAGAAATCTCTGGCTTAATGCAATAGAGTGAGTTTAGGGTAATAGATGCTGTATACATAGTTTATCAGTATTTTCTTTTAAACCTATAAGCATGGGTCCCATTCCACCCTTAGCTAGCTAAATGGAAGTGTTAATTAAGGGAATTACTCTTAAGGCTGTTCTCTGACAGGTAACTGATTTTATACCATAGGCGTTTACATTAAGATTTTAATATTGCCTGTATTTTGTTTAATACTAACTTCTTTTTATTTTTAGATTGAAATATTTTTAGCAGCTTTTGTGTACATTGCCTGTAAAACGTTTGATGTTATTTGGGTTTATTAAGAGAGATAAGAGGGATGTTGTTCTATCAGCTGTTAAATATTATCATGTGTTAATCCATATTTTAAAAGTTCAAAGTCTGCGCTAGCTCGTGTTTCTCTGTTCTTGTTGCTGTTGGTACAGACGTCCTCGTATCGAGCATTCCCATTTGTGTGAAAAATAGAATTCAGCTCAGGCCATGCATAGATTGTCAGAAAGATTAAAGTGTGCATCGTGCAATTTTTCTTCTTTCAGAAAGGGTCCTTTGATGTGCTAATGTTCACTTTCTCTCTTTTCATTGCGAAGTGCTGGGCATTGTTTCGGGCTGCAGAACAGTATCTGCTTCAGAGGGGCAGATTCAAACGCCCGGGAGCCCAACCTTAGCAAGGTAGCAGCATGTGCAGTGATACCAGTGGCCTTGTCCAGGGGATCAGAGAGCAGCGTGCCTGCGTGGATAAACACCACGGCAAAGCCAGGGCAGGGAGTGCAAAGAGATGCTGTCGAAAAAGCCAAATATTAAATTTCCAGTATCCCACGCCTGCATGCCGGCGTTCCCGCCGTTACACCAAGTCATACGCCTCGGGTCCAAAGCGGAAAGCTTGGCAGTGCAAGAGGCGCTGTGGGCTCTGAAATCACACCCAAAGAAAAGGCTGTCATGTATTTCCAAAGTTAATTAGCAAGTGAAATTATTTGGATGGGCTCATCTTGGGTTGCAGTGGGCATTTTCCAGCTAAGGGATAAAATTTTGCAAGCAGCTCACAGGACTGACTTGAGCTCACGTAGCAGGAGCCTGATGTGCATTATGACACAGTCATAGTAACAAAGGTGTGTGGAGAATGAGCAGCTATAAACAGCTTTTCTTATGCCAGAAGACACCAGTTCTCCTGTTGTTATTGACTGGGGAGAAATGGTTTATTGAGTTCCTCAGAATGTAAGTATGGGAAGAGACAGCGTGTAACTGGGCAGGAGCAAGTCCAGTGCTGGTTGAGTTCTGCAGAAGACTGATTAGTTGATAATTGAATGATAAAAACCTTCCTTTTTAAATGGGGTGAAATTTGGGGATCGATTATTGAGAGACTAAATTAACCAAAACCTGAATACAGAAAAACCTGCCAGCAGCATGACAGCATGCAGTGTCCCTGCTGTGTGGCTTCTTCCGTGGGTTGCTGTTCCTGCATATTCCCTTCCTCTGCTTCCACCAGCTTTGATGCTTCATTAAAAATTCATCTTGTGCTCCCTGCCTTTCTCTTTGGGATCCTCATGATCTCCTTTTATATCTGACATGACTCAGCAGTTAAGGATGTCAAAGAACTTCAGAAGTTTAGCTTAAAGGGCACTGTCTGGAAGCAGCAGTGTGAACACCAAGGGGGTGATGTGCTTCAGTGGAAGCTTCCCCTGTTTGTGCTCAGGTTGGGTCTGTGAGGAGGCTGTGCCACCTAGGCACAGTGTCCCCTGAGCAACTGGACCCCCAGCACCAGGGACTGAGCTCCTGGGCACACACACTTCCTTAGGCTCCTTTCTGTGATGTGTGGAGCTGGAGACGGTGCTTTGAGGCACGTGCTGGGGAAGGGTCAGCCCGTGCGGTGATTTGTGGTCAGCGTCACAAAGGAGTGTGTCTGTGCTGGCTGGAGAATGAAATGTGTCAGAAGGGGCTGGCAGGAAGCAGATGGAAAGGGCTGTGCAGAGCAGAGTGGCATGGGGCTGTCACTGGGGGCTCCGAGGCAGGGCTTTGGTAGCCTTGGAGAAACGACCAGAGCAGCACAGTTGTCACCAGTTGCCATCCAGCTCTCCTGCCTGCGCCTGCTCGCAGGGACCAGTGACTCTCCTGCAGGATTCCCACCCCACCCTCACAGCTGTCTCTGCAGCAGCACTGGCTCACTCATTTGCCATCTCAAATCAGATTAATTGTCCATTTTAACAAAGTGCTGCCGCTCTGCGAGTCGGCCGTAATCTGATCGCAGTGGAAGCGGGTGCTCCATAACCCAGACACCTCGGTGCTGCAGGAGTGCAAGGCCTGTGCTGTGCCCCGTTGCTTGCACAGCACAGCTCTTCACTGATGCTTTGTGGAGGTTGGCATCCTCAGGTTCTGAATGGTTTTGAGTACAGCATTATCCTGGTGTATTTGTGTGATCCCCAAATGAGCACCTCAGGGGTCTCGCCATGGGCACAGGTCACTGCACCTCTCACCTGGTGATGTGCAGCTTCCAGGGCAGTGCACTTCAGTGGCTTTCAGTCTGAATACAGACAGAATGCCCAGAACTGGGAAGGACTCCAGCAGCACCTCACCTGTTTTTTGGGACCACCCTGCTGGTTTGTCAGTCCTTGTTTCTATGATATTTCTTCGTATAGGCAGGAGTTTTTCTTTTGCACTGTTCTGGGGTGGTTTTCAGCACTTCTGTCCCATTCTCCTGTGCATTAATACCTGAATACAAAATATATCTATATACAATAGGCTGGTTTCTGGTCTCATTCTCATTCCTTTTCAAAGCTGTTTTGAACCTGGCTGGTCATGGTGCTAAAAGCAGGCTGCCAGCTTGGGTGTGGGCCCAGCCAAGCAGCCCTCCCTACTGCTCTCTGTCCACTTCCACCATCATTTCTCTTGTGCTTGGATTCAGAATTTCGTTGTTTAATAGTGTATTGTACAGCTCAGTCATGAACTTGCCCCATAATTAATTCTAATGATATGACTTCTTGGCCACCCTGAATTACTTGAAACCTATGGGGAATTTTTTTCAGAAACAGTAGAACATTCAGCAGAAATTAACAGTGGTGAAACCAATGCATTAACTTGGCTTTTTGTGAAGGAGTCCCATTTTCAGTTTTGCTCCCTCCCCACTCACACGCTCTACCTGATAAGTTAAAAAAAGCAGATTTCATAAACATGGACCGGAATTTTAATTTACTGCTCCGGGGAAACAGGGAGCCATCACAGCATGCATACTGGCTGAGCTGTGCCATGAAAGTGGAATCCAGTTCCCCTACTGGGAGGTCACTTTCAGGGGGAAAAAAAAAAGTTATTTTAAATGCTTTTGGGGAGGCTGTTTTCCCGAGGCAGCCCCGTGCCCAGGCTGTGCCGCGTGCGCGGCTGGCGTTGGGCGCGCGCCGCTGTACCTGTTGCAGACCGCCTGCTTGGAGGGCTGTGTTCATTTAATGGATTTTAAGCAACATCATTCAAAGATCAACAAAAGGCATTCTGTGTTATATGAATAAAAGATTTCCCCTGGATCCTTGTTAACCCTACAATGCCAGGCAGCGTAATTGAAGTGCAGCCACCTGGCAGGGAGCGCTGGCCTCAGCTGCCGCAGGGCCCGGCCAGGCGGTGCCAGGTGTGGCTGTGGGGTGCTGGCCGATGCTCAGCGGGGCAGGGGTGGGGTGGCTGGGCTGGGGTGGCCGCAGGGACCCGCTCGGGGACACGGGTAGGGCACAGAAGGGCAGTGAGGAAGGGAGGCCCTGCTAAACTCCTGCAGCCTCCAGCACTGGGTGGGACCTGGGGAGCTGTTTGCCCCGTGCCCAGGGCATCCTTGCTCAGTCCTTGCTTTGGAATATCCACAGATGTGCCAGATTATAGTTTTAACCTCCCTCCTCTTTGTATTTTTTTTTATATGTTTAAATCTGGGACATCCCTGCCGATTCCTTGGTGGGCTTTCTCCGATTTGTTCCTCTACCAGAGAGCAAATTCTCAGCCTGTCTCACTGCAGCAACAAGTGCATTTAGTGTTAAGCATCTTGGAAATGGTGTCACTCATAATGGGTATGATAATAAGCCCCAGTTACCTGCCCCTGATTGTAATAAATGTAAATTACCAACTATAATAGACTTTAAACTGAGCCTTTTAGTGTTAGACATAGAAATAATGAAAAGATCTGTAATAAACCAGAAGGGGCAAAATTATTTTGTGTAATTATATTTTGTTCTGCTTGTAGCTGCCAGATCTCCATATTGTTATCAAACTGACAGTGAGAGTTTGGTAACATTCAGTAGGTGAAAAAAGATGATTATAAATTGAAAAGATTTTTCCATTAGCTACTGAGGGAAAGTTTGACAGTCCACTGGTTATATCCAAGGCACAGAGGTGCCCCTTTCCGAGATGTCATTCCACTGGCTGTGATTGAGTTATAACTAAATTAATGGAGATTTTTTTAGGAACAAATTCATTTGGTGTGTGCATTTATATTCCACATAATTCCAGGAATCCCTGTATCTGTGTTCTGCTCAGCACAGAAAGCCTTTGGGCATGGGACAGGCTGTGCTGTCAGACATCAGTTGTTCCAGGGGCTGGGAATTGCACAGCATTAATGACAGCACAATTTATTCTTTTCTAGCCTATATGTTAAGAACTTTTATGGCATACTCTCATTCAAAAAAATTTAAAATACTTGTAAAATCCTATAACTTCTTCACAGATTTTAAAATCTGTAACAAATGTATTTTCAGATCAATTAAGCTTTCCAGGGATTTACATTTGGAAAACATTTAGTTTTGAAGACCTGGCAGCATTGCTATTGAAGATTAAAAAATCAACTCTCTTTTTAAGAGCACTACACAAGTGTGATATTCCATAGGCAATGGAGAAGGGCATTTGTTACCTCCTACAGGCTTGCAGTGCTTTTTACTCCTTCCTCTGAGACAAGCTGTGTCTAAGTTGGTTCAGCAGACACCTTGGTGCTTGTTGGGATCAGAAGGACTGATTCAAAGCTAACCAAATTACCATTTTTGTTTCATTGTATTTAAAATCAAGAAAGGCATTTCCTATTTGTCTGTGTTCACATAGGTGACAACGTTCTCCTGACTTACCCTTGGCATCTGTGCCCCACTGCAATAGCACTTGTAGCAGTGTGCTCAGAAACTCAAAACAGCCAGGCCTGTGGTGACTGTAACCTCAGCTGCTTTGTGAGGCTGCAGCTCCACAGAAGTTCTGTGAGTGTGCAGCTGAGTGGGACTCTACCCTGTTCAACACAGATTTTGTAGGAGACATTGTCATCACCCTGTTCCACCGTTCTGCAGTGAACTCTGAGTTTTGAGTCTGGCATTATCTCCCCCTTCCCCTGCCTCTGGGTGTTTAGATTTCAAAGCTGAGAATTGTGGAGGTTGGCATCCTCAGCTTCTGAATGGTTTTGAGTACAGCATTATCCTGGGAGATTCCCAGCTGTGCCTTCACCTGGACACTGCTGTGACAGAGCTTGATCTGTTCCTTGTCTCCAGGTGCTCTATGGAGCAGTGGGCTGAGGAGCAGAGCTCGTGTGGCATGTGAACTGTTTTGGTGGCATTTCTGGCTTTGGGTGAATATACCTGTGTTTGGGGAGTGGGGTGCCAAGAAGTGTAGGAATGTTAAATGTACTGAGGAGGGTACATGTCGCTGTCTGACTGGAGGCACACATGCCTGCAAGTCTGTGTGTGTATGCACAATGACCAAATCATAACAACACCATTTCAAAAACCTTTATAACCCTCTGAATTTTCCTCTTATGGGCTTTTTTTCTCTTTTTTTATGATATCTTAAAATTTTGTAAGTGACTACCAACAACATTTTGTCATCAACTGATATCATTCATAAAACAAACTCACAAACCTTGCAGGCAAATCTGTGTCTTTCCTGTATGTCTGAGTACAGGATAGGAAGGTGTAGCTGGCCCAGTATCCCTGGGCTCCTCTGCATTTATGGTGGGGGAATCTCACTGCCCTGCTGCCCTGGCTGTACCCCCTCAGGATCTGGAGGTTGGCTAGATCTCTCAGAGCTCCACCTGGAATTTCATGGTGGAGGCAGTGTAGATGCCAGCCAAGTGGCTCACTGTGATCCCAGCATGGGTTCTTGCTCTCCCCAGTGCCTTTGGGAGGGAGGACATTAACATATCTCTGCTCTGGGCTACTGAGAAGGTGGTTTGCAATGAGACCTGGGCAACTCCTGTCCCTTTATCTCTCAGGGTTGAGCAGGGAACCGTATGGCTACTTCTACGGAAGGTATATTTGAGGGGAATCATGCCCCACTAATTTGCTGGCTAAACACTTGTGCCACTGGCACCATGACACAGAACTCTTTCATAAGCAGCTTCTCAGTGGTTAGATCTTGGTGTTCCCTGTGGAACGAGCTACCAGTCAGGGCTTCTGCTGCTCTTGACTGGTAACAGGCCAGTATGTCATCCTTGTAATCAATTGAAATATTTTCATCAAAGCCTTATCAGTGCAGCGATAAGCACGGAGTGCAGTGACTGATTGGACCTTGGATGGGCAGAGGGCTGGCTGAACATGCAAAACGTACAGCACTGTGTTTTAGGCACAATTGTGTGTGGTTTGTCACCTCTGTAGCACATGAGGAACACACTTAGTGGGAACAAAGCTAATAAAGGGGATGAGGCGCAGGTCTAGCTTTTTATTCTTCAACAGAGCAGGTCTGTGTATGAACCGGACGGCCCAGGAGGACAGCATTGCAGGGACTCTGTGGTAGAATAAAGCTTTGGGGAGGGATGAGCTGGAGTGCTGTCAGTGCAGACTGGTCTGGGAGCAGGGAAGTGACCCGCTGTCCCTTCACTCCTGCTGCAGAGTGGTCGGTCTGTAATTGTACGTGTGCCTGCTCCTGGGGCTTCCCGCCTCGAGGAGCGCTAGGAAATTAAGATGAAAGCTTATTTTCTGCCTTATTCATAATAAATGCAAAATTCTTCCCTAAAGCGCTTGGCATGACTAATGTGCCACATATTCTTGCTCTCCCAGAGCAGCAGGCGAGTGTTGCTGCCAGCCGGGTGCTCGCAGCACACCTTGGGCCACGTGCTGCCCAGCGGTGTCGGGAGCCAAGAGCCGGCGCGGGGCTCTGCGCAGACAGCACGAGCTGCAGTCTTTTGCCTCGGGGCACTTTCAGTATGGCTTTGCTGTTACACTGCTTGATTTTCACAGAGATGCTTTGAAACCGTGTGAAACGTGTTTGTGTTGTTGTTCTGCTGCACTTTCCCCTTTAGAGCAATTACTGGCGGCCGTCTGCGAGGGAGCCGCCGTGCTGCACCGCGCGCCGCGTGCCCTGTGCTCGGAGCACTCACAGCTTCTGTGGGATCTGAGGCCCATCTCCATCACTCAGCACTGAGGTTCCTTTGTAATCCTATGCAGACCCCGGCCCCGCTGTGGCCACGGGGGTGGCAGAGGTCCAGGTGCGGTGCTGAGGCACTGGGCAAACGCTCTACAAACGAGGAATCCATTTGCAAACCTCTTCGTACCTGTCGGTTTCAGGGAGAGTCATGTCTCTTCCACACCAGGGTGTTCTGGGCTCCAGCCATCCCCCCCCAGCACAGAGGGCTGCCTGTCTGTGCAATTGGTGGCACAGCAGCAGAAAATTATGCTGCGGAGAGGATGAGCTCTTGGTTTTGGCAGCAGAGGATCATCTGCCTGTTTTGGATAAGGAGGAGGAACAGCAGCCTTGGCACAGGCCAGCCCTGCTCCGCCAATGGAGCCCTGGCTCCCCTGGCTGCAGCACGGACAGATGGCCGTGATGGGGGCTGGCCACGGGGAGAGGGGGCCCACAGGCCCATCGGTCACAGCCTCACGTGTTACATGGGCTGATTTCAAATGTGCACCACTGGGAAGTTTCCATCTCAGATGCCGTGGTTTATAAAAAGCACGTAAGTCTGCGGTGGCTGGCAGGTACAGTTTGATTGCACCTGTTCAGTGGCGGATATGTGTTACTAAAATTCCCCCAAAAGTTCTCAGTGAAATTCATGCGGCAGTGGCGGTCACTAGACCATAAAGGATGGCAAGCCCAATCAAGCAGATTGGGTTTCACACCGAAATTGCCCAGTGCCACATTTTAAAAGCACAGTAACTCCATCCTGGTCAGAGCTGGGGAGGACAATTAGGTGCATAAAGGTCATCAGCCAACACATCTCTGTTAACCTCAGTTTTATGGTCCTGGCTTTATTCTGCTTTGGTAAGTCCCAAACATTCATGTTCTTGTTTGTTTTCCAAATGGCTGTCACAGCAGCAGGAGCAAACTCGTTTTGTGAACCATCTTGGTGATACAAATCAGGAGGAGACTGAAATAGGCATTTCTTGCACTGAACAGAAAGTTCAAAGATCTTCTGTAGGTCTCCCTAGTTGGGTGGAGAAGGAATTGGCACATGGACATGTAGACAGCCTTGATGTCTGATGGGCTGGAAAAAGCTGTCTACCCCTATACTTTCAGCTTCTCCACTGG
The DNA here is from genome assembly GCA_013398175.1 of Climacteris rufus. Taxonomy (NCBI): domain Eukaryota; kingdom Metazoa; phylum Chordata; class Aves; order Passeriformes; family Climacteridae; genus Climacteris; species Climacteris rufus. The sequence goes on from VZRZ01002686.1 coordinate 491,521, forward strand.
CCAGATGCCCCAAAAGCCCTTCTCTGGGTGGGCTGCACATCACAGATGGGAGCTGCAGTAGGTCCATGCCAGCGCTCCGCATTAAGGTCCCTCTGGAGCCGGAGCAGCGGGCGTTGCAGCATGTGCTCTCTGTGGGCCCGGCGTGGGGGCCAGGCCTGGCACTGCTGCCCCATGTTCTTGGCGTGACCCACAAGTCCGTGAGCAGCAGCCACTCACTTCTCCTCCTGCCTGTCCACAAGCCCACAAACACTTCTGTCTCGTTTGCCTGCTGCATCAGCAGAATGCACCGTTGTTTCCCTGTGTTGCTGAGAGTATATAAATGCTGCCGAAGTGTTTTTATCTTCAAACAGTAGCCTGGGGAAGGACTTGCTGACCATTACTGTCAGCAGGGATGGAGCCTTGAGTTTTGCTTGAGGTCAGCATGGAATTAAGGTTAATAAGCAAAAGTTCTGCATTTTTCAGGATCTGCTTGAGTCATGACCTTCTATATTCCCTGTTTCTCAACAGGGCAGTTAGTTATGGTTAGCATTGCATGTGTGTGTGTGCAGGGAGGGAACCATTGGGCAGATCCTGGCCCCAGGATGGCTCAGGTCACCTGCAGGACCCAGATTACAAGGACTTTGAAGGGTTTTCAAGGTCTTTATGTTTTAAACTCTGTCTGAAACTGGCTCTGTGTTGTAGAGGTTAAATATAGAAGTAATGCTGGTGGGTGAGAGCTGAGTGCTGGCTGGTACCCACCTCTCTGGTGAATTTTCAAAAGCTTCTGTCTTTTGTCTTCTTTTGCATGCTCCATCTGGAAGGAGGTCCTGTGTGTTTCACTTTGCAGGTCATCCTGCTGCTGCAATAAGATGATGTTTATTGCAAATAGCTGATGTTCACATTTTAATGTGTTGGGGTTTTTTTTCAAACAGCCTTCATTGTGTGGTTGAAATATTAAAATAATTGATATGCTGATAAAACACTTCTAAAAGCTCATAATACTCAAATACTGAGATTTGATTGCTGTATTCAAATAAGACCTGAAGTCCTGCTCTCCCACAGTTTTATATATATTCATGAACAATGATTTAGACCTTGTCATGGCTCTCCATGTCATTATTTCATATGAAATGGAAAAAAAAAAATTGTGTCCGTTTAAAACATTTTGCTCTTGAGTTTTGCCTTGGCAGAAACAAAATGTAAAATAATGCAGCCGTGGAGGGGTAGGTCAAATTGCCGTACATATTAAAAGAGGAGCTTTTGATCAGCTCCTTTGAGGGTCTGGTATAACTCCATTTATCTGAAGATCTCAGGGGACATCCCAAACCCCCAGATAACTGGGGGCTTAGTTAATCAGGGCAGCCAGCTGTCCAGCTTTTCGCCAGGGTAGGGTTCAAGCTCACAGCCCGTCCTCTGCAGCCAGGCAGGCTGCAGCAGCGGATTTGTGTGCTTCCCTGCAGCACTCCAGTCCTGGGGCTTCTCTAGGAAAGCCAGCCAGGCACTTGGGGCTCCCTCCCGGCCCTGCTCAGAGGTGGGGGGTTGCTGATCCATGGGATGTGTTTTTCAACCAGTAGTTGGTGTGGCACTTGATCTAAAATCTGCTTAGTGTTGGGGGCACCTTTGGGCTCTGCCCAAAACTTGCAGAAGAGCTGTGACACAAAGTTGAGGTTAAAAAGGCTCGTTGTAAGGTTCTAGTGTCTGTAAGTCAGTGGCATTTCGTGGTTGGCTGTTGGGCTGAAGGCACAGCACGTTTTTGTGGTGCAGCTCTGACAGAAGTATTGCTCCGGGGATTATCAGGACAGACACGTTCTTACAGGGCGGTAAATAGGGGACCTCGTGATGCCCTTTTTTAAAGGATGGAGGTGTTTTTCAGAGGGTTTTTTTACAGCTTGTTCATGATGCCTCCACATTAAAATTCCTAAACTTCAGTAAAATTTTAGTTGATTTTTCTTTTTTTAATGAATCCCAACTGTTCTCCCCAGTCTGCATGTATACTGAGACAGAGATAATATGGAGTTTCATTTCATTTTCCTGCAGTCACTTAATTCTTTTTTGACTGAGCTGTAAGTAAAAACAAGCAGGGGCAGCTCACTCGCTGCCCGTATGGCAGGAGCTGCTGTGCTCCTGCTGCTCGGGGCAGCCCGGGCGGGACGCAGGGAGCACGCCGGGCCGAGGTGGCTGTCCAGGGGGGCTGGGGATATCTGCACCCACTGCTTTTGGCTTTTCAATGTGCTCAGCCGGGATCTTCCTCGCGTGCTTCCAAAGCCGCCGGTGGATCTGCAGGGCTCTCCAGATCTCGGAGTCAGCGCGGCACAGCGTGTTCATCCTCAGCTGCCTCTCCTGTAGCTGCTGCCCAGCTGTTTGTCCGAGGGGTTTTTCCCCTTCTTTTGTGTGGTGACAGGCACCCTCCATCTATCTCATCCCTAGGATTTTACCGGGTGCAAAGCAAACCTGGGCAGCGTCTCCTGCCTGTGTTTCCGTGCAGCGTTTCCCCCGGGCTGTGCGATGTGCGGGGCCGTTCGTTACCCAGCGGGGCCTTCTCAGGCAGAGCGTGAAAAGCCTTGCCCGTCCCCCCGCCCGCTCCGCAGCCCCGGCCGGGGCCGGGCGATGAATCGAGCGCTGCCGGCCGGCCCGCAGGCTCAGGTGGCCGCCAGCCCCCGGTGTCGCGGGGCCCTTTCAGCGATTTGTCACGGCCGGGCCCGCTCCCGCTGCGCCAGCACGTGCCGGCTCCGTGGCGGAGGGGCTGCTGCCAGACGGGCGCGCTGCCCCCGCTTCTCCCGTTGTCCCCGCTGCTCCCGCTTCTCCCGCAGCCCCCGCTTCTCCCGCTGTCCCCGCAGCCCCCGCTGTCCCCGCTTCTCCCGTTGTCCCTGCAGCCCCCGGCCCGCGCCCGCCCGGCCCTGGCAACAGCCGCGCGCCGAGGAATCGGCATCCCCATAATGAGGAGTGAATGGCATCCGTCAGTCCCTTTAGAATTGGGCCCGGGCGTGTGCCTGCTCTGCGAGGAAGTTTGGCAGCCTATTCATTAACAAGAGTCATCAGGAGTTCAGCCCATAATGGGGAGGCAGCCCCGCGCGCCGCGGGCTGGCGCTGTCAGGAATGCGTTCTCCCGGGCTTCGGGAAGAGAGGAAAACTGAGCAAATAACGCTGTCAGCAGGTGCAAACGCTGAAATGCTGGCTATTGATTTTCTTTCTTCAGGCTTCCACGGGAAGTTTATAAGAAGATTTATCACGTATCAATCGTCTTCTGCAAGCGTTAAAAGCAAAATTCTTCCTTTCTTTCTCTTTCCTTTGTTGCCACCACGCCTGCAGGAACTCGCGTGCAGTGAAGACGTGCTTTGCTTATTCCCCTCGAGGTCGACACTAGACCATCGTCTCCTGGCTTTAAGCACTGCTTTACTCTGATTTTTTTTTTTTAATAGTGTTTCAGAGTGGTTTTGTTAATGTACTGCAAGTCACAAATGGCACTTCAATATTAATTAGTAATGCTTTTCAATTCTAAATACCCTCACCTGCATTCTGTTGTCACTGGTGTTATTCTCCTGCTCCTAATTTCTAAATTCAGCTTGGCCTTTGCTCCCACCGAACAGCCTTGCGGAGCTCGAGTGCATTTCCCCGTAACAGAAACACAATGAGGCGCTGAAAACTTTTGTTTTCACTGAGGAAACGGAGAATGAGATGTCATCCTGGCTCCTGCGAGCCCTAATTCATAAAGTCATACGTGAGGCTCTCCAACCCATTGTAGATTTGTCCCAGGCGTTATCCTGTTATTGGAAGTGTATGATTCACCTTCTGAGCAGACAGAAGCTGCACACAAAAGGGGAAGATTTGCTTTCTCTGCTGTGAAAGGCTGCCGCAAGCAGGGGTCCTATTAAGACAGCTGGAAAGTTGCTTCAGCTTGTTACGCTTGTAAGTTTTATTGGTGACTGGTTTTTGATTACACATTTGAATGCTGTGTGTTCCAGGTTGCCGAGTTTTAATTAAAAGGCAATAGTCTCGATGTTAGCTCGCTTTGTTGTCTGCATTATTCAGGCCATAATGCATGCAAGTTGTGGGCTGGGTTTGTCCACTGTGCATCATTTATTTGGGATACATAAGGTTGCACCTTCTAGCACCTGCCCTAAATATAACCGTCACGCTTTTGGAATCGTGTTCATTGTGGTTAACTTCTTTTAAGAAACCCAGTGATCAGATGAATTTGGGGGCGTTGTACCTCTCTGTCTTGTAGCTTGTTTCTCCAATCTAGTTACTTTTCTGGTCATTGGAACGGGAATGTTGTGTGCCAGGAGCTTCCTGTATTGCCACAGCCTGTCTGTGACAGTGGGTTTTGGGTTTAAAAGCTGCGGTCTGGGGGTTTGCTCCTGCCCTCAGCAGCTCCTGGGTGTCATCTCCTCAGTCAGGAAGCTCAGAGGTCCTGAATTTCCAGCCCTGACTGTGTCCCCTCCTTGTTGCTCCCATTCAGAACCATTGGGCAGTTCTGGTCCAGTTCCCTGCCCGTTCCAGCGCGGTCAGTGCGGATGTGGGGCTGAGGGCTGGTGCTTGGGAATGCCCCGAGTTCTGCACACACATTTCCTTAACAGGGTGTCGCAGCTACGAGGAGAGAGCTCTGTACCTCGAAGCCATCATCCAGAACCACAAAGAAGTGATGACGTTTGAGGATTTTGCCGCTCAGGTCTTTTCTCCCTCTCCCAGCTACTCCCTCGGTGGAACTGGTGAGTCTCTGCACGTTATTCTTCTCCATAGCCCCAAGAAGCACTTGAGCAGCAGATGTACACCTGTTTTTTGTAGATAAATGCTTGCAAATTTAAGAAGACTATTCTTCCCCTGAATCAACTAATGAATATCAAAAGGAATGATGACATTCATTTTAATTTGTTTTGCATCAGAGCTATTCAGTCTGCTCCTTTCTTCAGCTATCCTGTTAACCCCCAACTCCAGCGAGGTTAATGAACTTTCTCGCAGTGATGGGCTCCGGCTCATTCAGGACTCCGGGTTCTTGCTGAGCTGGGAATATGCTGTTCAAAAGCGAGGCCTGAATCGGGGCTCACTTATCAAAAATAGTTCCTCGCAGGGGAAGCTGCTGCTAATGCTAAATGGGGATTATGCTGCTGAGCTACCGGGGTCAGGGATTAATGCACAAGAAACACAGGAACGGGGTGCTGTTAGGGAATCACAGCAGCGTGTGGGATGCGGGCGCTTCCCTTCAATGCAGGCGAGCACATTGCAGGCTGCCCTGCAGCACCTGGCCTGGAGCCTCTCCAGGGTTTTGTAATGGGTGTGTGGGCATATCTGTGTGTGTGTGTGTGTGTGCACATCAATGCTCATCAGTCACCGGCCCTACTGAGAGGTGACAGCGCTGTGCCGAACTCGGGGAATTTATTCCTCATGTGCCTTGTGGAGGGTTAGGTTAGTGTGCACTCACAATCACTGCCCGGCTGCTTGGACTGAATTTAAGTGAACCTCTCCTGAAAGGGAGCATTGGCTCTGAAATGCAGATTTCTAGTGCCCTCAAAATATATTTTTTTCAGCATCCAGAAAGTGTCTGGTCACCCTGTGCTGTACTCTCTAAAAAAGATTCCTTAATCCGTCGCTGACGCTCACAGAGTGACACTGGCACTTTCTAATCGTTCCCTGCTTCTCCTTTGGATTGTTGAATAGATTATTTCCAACCTGTATAAATGTTGCAGGACATCTGCTCTATTTGTCTTTAGCCCGACTTGTTAGCAGGTATCTTCCATCTAAACCGAAACACTGAAGGAAGAAATTAAATTTGCTAAAATAAATCACTTAGGAATAAAACCAGCCGCGCAGCATTGTCTGGCGTTGCTGGCTCCGATCCTGGCGCACTCGGAGCTTTGTGAGGAGATAAGAGGCCTGTGCTGGCCGGGCAGTGGTGGCCAGGAGCAGCAGGCAGAAGGCTTTGGAGATAAGCGCTGGCAGGAGGGGAGGAAGCCGGGGCCATTTACATAATCGCGCCTCTGCGTCCTGGAGAGGCGTCAGGGAACACGGGATGGATCTATTGATCTCTGCTGAACTGGAATACTAAACAACGCTAGGAAAGCTTATAACTTAAAGCTTTGATTAATGTTTCCTACATTAAAAAGTAGAACAGCTGTGCATTAAATTCTTTTATACACTCTGCCAAAAGTCGGAGACAAAAAAATCGCCCATTTCAATAGGAGAGCAGCGCGTGCCCCGAGCTGGTTGTTAGCACTTGAATCGTTTATCTGTTGACATATCAGCAAATAGAAATGTAGATATATCGATCTGGTTTAAATGTTTTGCTCTGTGCATAGTTGTATTTCATTTTCACATTGTTCTTAGCACGTGGTGTTCTGTCAAATGTGGTTTGACAGGGCAGATCCCTCAGCAGCCCCACTTTCTGAAGGATACACTGTGTGCGCCAAAAAAATGTTTCACAGTAACTGATGTTTTCAGAACATGGCTCAATCAAGAGTACCTGGGTGCAGTTTTATATTTTATTATTTTAATTGTTTTTAAGTGCAAAACCTGCCCCAGTCAGGTCCCGATTTTTTGGACTTCTGAGCCTTAGAATTAATTTCCCACTCAGGAACTGGAGGCTGGCCATGACTTCTAGTGTCAGAATCTCTGCTTCAGAGAGTCTCCTTACATTACCTGCTGATTCTCCTGCATATTTAGGAATTGATGAGCAAGGGCAGTGTCAGCTGTGGCCATTGGGATGTGTTTCCCATCAGATGTCCCCCAGCAGTCAGCAGGTTCCCAGCATGCAGCCAGACCTGCTCCAGGCATAGATCCACCTGTCCTACACCTGCAGGAATTGCCTGTCTGCTACTTAGGAATACGGATGGCATTTTTCTCTTATGAAACAGAAAAAAAGGGAGTGAGGGAGCAGTAAATAAGAAAAAGCATTTTTCCCTGAAGGAGTGGTCAGGCACAGGCTGCCCAGGAAGGTGCTGCTGTCCCTGTATCTGGAAGTGTTCAGGAAGCATCAGGACATGATTTAGGGGTGAAGATGGTGGTGAAGATGGGCTGGCCACCAGACTTGTTGATCTCTTGATGATTCTGTGGGATGCACGGAGCTGGCATGCACAGGTGACAAGCCAGCTGGTGCTGCTAACCCTCTCGAGCATAAACTGGTCAGGTAAATTTCAGATTAATTCTCCTCTGATCTGATTCTTACGATGGCACTCTGGTGTGATCCTGAGTGTGCTGCTTATCAAAGTGAAGCTCCTTCTCAGTAGTTAACACAGAGTAAGGAGAAATCAGGACCATTAAATGAATCAAGCCTGGCTCTCGATGACGTGTTACTGGGGTATCGCTGACTATGATATAATGATTTGAACTGGATGTTTCTGTGTTTTCTGATGCTGCCCCTGGGGATGTGTCCCCAGACGTCCTGGGGATGTGGTTTCCTGTCCTGGCTTAGTCTCTCTGTCATCAGTCTTGCAGGTGCTGCTTTTTCTGCAGGAAAATTGTCCAGTTGATCTCCTTAGCTGTTTCCAGGAGCAGAGCCTTAAACTCCCTGTATGGTTCATAGATAGCCTCGATATCTTCAGCACTGAAAGTGCAGCCTCGTAGGCAGAATGGCCATCCCTGAAGTCATTTAGGGGATGTGCAGATTAGGAACAAAAGCTGGGAATACGGCCCTTTGTTGTTAAACTGGTGCATTACATGCTGTATTTTAATTAGGTTGGGTTTGAGAGGCAGCCCAGGAAATCCTCCATAATCCAACACTATTGAATTATTCTTATCCTTTCCCTCTGCAGATTTCTCTCCTTTTAGAGGATGGACTTTAAGCTGCTGTTCTTGCTCTCTCAGCCAAAAACAGAAACAGTTATTCAACAAAATACTTGTGTGTACTTTAAAAAAAATGGTGAAACTGAAGTGGGCAGAGCAGTGCCTCGACTTCAGCTGCCTCTGTGGCTCATGAGGGTTCCTTGGGGCTTGGGGCTGTTTCCGTGTAAGATCAGCAGCCAGAAGTATGACGGTGTTAACCTTAGGAAGTGGAAGAGGTGGGATATTCCAGGATAACTCTCCCGTCGTAGCTTTCCCACCACAAGGATTCTGTCCGAGGGGTTTGTACTCTCCGGGGCAGGTTCCTGCTTTCCAGGGAACCCCCGAGCTCAGCGCTGCCGCCGGCGCCTCGAGGGTTAATGGGAACGGGCACACTTGACTGCTGAGAGGACTGATCTAATCACTGCCATATCCAAGTGCATCTGTTCACCATGAGGTCATTCTTGTGCATGCTAATGACTTGGAAAATAAAGCACAATGCTCAACGTTATCAGGGAGGATATAGTGTAAATCTTGGCTTTTTTAGTTGCTAATGGATATTGTGGAATGGGCACGGAAAGCATCTCGGATTCTTGCGTTCCAGCTTAATGTTTTGAAAGCTTCGTTTTCAGTGGAGCATCAGAAAAACTGTGCTGGAAAACTCGGACATGTGGTATCTGTTGATAAATGGATTCTTTAATGAATATTATGGCATTGCCCAGGAGCAACACTTGAGTTGAGGAACTATAGAGGTTTCAGCATTCCCGGGTTTTAAAGCCTCAGAAGCTGTGCCTGCTGATTTACATAAAACCGAGATTTTGCAGCCTTTTTGTTGCAAAGGTGACACATGCTTTTCTTTTGTCTCTGGACTTTTACATGCGTAAAGTTCTAGTAGAAAATATTTGAATGTACAGTGAACAAGATCTGGTTTATTTTAAACCACTTTTTGCTCATGGCTGAGCTTTATCTTTCGCACCTTAAAGCAAAAAGATTATTAGAATTGGACATAAAGATTTAAAAAATATTTTTGACAGAAACAAAACCAAACCCAGAGTAACTGTTGTTTTAAACGGGACTGATGCTCTTTGTAATGGTAACTGAGCCAAGGATTCTTTTTGCTTTGGTTTGTTTTTTCTGTGGTTTTTTACTTTTTTGGGTTTTTTGTCCTTTTGTCTTTTTACTTGAGGCTCTGTAGGGTGCTTTGTCAGATCTGTGTCCAGATTCTGTATATGTACAATATTTCTGCCTGTTTGGGGGGAATATTAAAAGCATGCACATCTGAAGCTGAGTAGCTGTGCCACGGTATCACAGCACACGCGCTGCGTGCCGAGGGTCGGGTTTGATCCTTGTGTCAGTGTTGCCTGAAATGGAACAATTTGTTTCTAATATAGGGGACTTAGGAAACTCCCAGCTGGTTTCTCGTAGGACAGGGAACTGTTGCTAGCACAGAGCACCAGGAGGTCTGCTGGGCGTGGTGTCCAGCAGGTGAGATGGGACACATCAGGGCCGTGCTGCCCTGGCGCTGGAGGTTGGCCAGGCAGGGAATGGAGATGAAAAGCTGAGGGAAGTGGAGCAGAGGAGCCAGGAGAGTTACCACAGGAGGCAGGACTCCAGGGCTTTCTCTTCTGCCCGCTTCCCTGTGAGGACTGATGAGGATGAGACACAGGGACCTGTCTGGCTTCCCCTCTCTGTCTAATCCAGGTAGTTCCTCATCCTCAGCAGACTGGAGCCTGTCCCAGCTGGGCTGCCCTCAGGGGCTCCTGCAGCAGCACCAGTGGATTTGGGAGCTGCTCCTTGCCCACGTGCTCTTGGTTAGCAGTGCTCTGTCCATAGATTTCCTGCCTGTTTGGCAGAGCTGCTGCCTGAGTGTCCCTGTGAGGGTCAGGAATGGTGTGGCATTGAACAGGGCAGTGTCACAGTTACCACAAAGTTTTGGGGGCAGCAGCTCTGTGCTCCTCCCCAGCTCCTGTGGATGAGCAGGCTGATGCAGGTGTACGCCTGAGAGCCCAGGCCCGGCTCTGGAGGGTCCGGATCCCTGCAGAGCCCTAAGGAAGTGGCTGCCTGCTCAGTGTGCTGGGCCAGTGTCCCCTGTGCCCACCACAGTCCAAACCTGTCCCTGAGGCTGGGCAGGTGCTGGGCCTACTTCCCCCTTAAGCCTGGTGTTCCCTCGGGATCTGCCAACAGTGAGGGCTCTCGGCCTGGCCTCCTGCCTGTGCCATGTAATTGATTGGCTCGCAGGGAGCTCCCCCAGCTACTCTCTCCGGGAGAGGAGGTGGTGAGGGAGGGCTTCTCCCAGCAATCAGCACTGGGATGGGAGAAAATAGGAGCTTGATGGGCCTGTCTCTTCTGCCGGGTGACAGCTCCAGCTGCTCGAACTGTCAGCTCAGAGAAGGCTCTGGGCAATGTGGCCCCTTCGCGTTTTCCCTCGCACTGAGGCGCCGGCGGAGACCCGGAGCAGAGCGGGGCAGGGCGGCCCTGCAGCCACGTGCCTGTGACACCCACACAACCCCCAGCCCTTGGCAGGGTCCCCCTGGCTGAGGCTGAGCCTTGCAGAACTAATCGGCAGCTGCTGCAACTTGTGAGTAATTAAACTTCAATGTGTACATCTCAGGCTTATTTCCAAGGCCCTCACACCAGGGAGGCCGGGCCCGCGGTGGTGCCAGGCACTCCCACCTGAGCTGGGAGCTGTGGGTGCTGTTTTAGGGTCGGTTCTGCCCCTGGTTAACCTGTAGTGTCAGATGCTCTTCCTGTGTCACTTACGGCTTTCCAAGGCACTGCAGGACGTGTGTGCCTTTGATTAACCCAGCTTCAGTTATCCATGGTCTGTTCCACACAGGCTCAGGATGCTGCTGCAGTGTACTTTGAGCCTGTCTTTGGGAGTGGGAAGCAGGAATGCTGTGCAGATTTACTATGATGATTCTCTCTGGAATTTTAATACCTTTGTATTTACTAGGAAGGAAAACAAAGATTTCCACAGACCTGTCCTGGCTGAAAGGTTAATGGGGGGCTGGAACAGGTCAGAGCCCATGTGAAAACTTTATGGGTCTTCTCAAGCTTCAGGATCCTTACAGGTCACAGAAACCTACCCTTGCTTTCAGGGGCATTCAGCTGCTCCACAAGGAGAGAAATGGCTAAAAGGCCATTCCTAGAGCATCTGTCCTGGGGAAGAAACCAGGTTTGTTCTGTGGAGTGGAGATGCAATAAGCTATCTCTGTCTAGCTTCCTGCAAGGTAACCTTTCATTTAAAGTGTTTTTATCTGTATTCTTAGCTCCATTTTAAATCCATCCTGCAAGAAATGTATTTTAAAAGCTTAATGCTCCCTCAGCAGCCTCACCTGTGAGAGGCTCTCGAGTGGGTGCATGTCTGCCATGAGTGCAGGTGTGTGACTGCCCATGGACGGGTTTTGTGCACTCAAGGATTTCCCACCTCTGGGAAATTTGTGTGGCACTGGGATTGCTATGCTGCTCACTTCCTGGGGTTTTAACCTGGCTGCAGTGTCACAGGTTTAGTTCTCCATGAAGCCTCAAATTTTACCCAGTTTGAAATGGCGTGACCAGCAGTGGTGCTGGAGGTGGAGCTGAGGTGTGAAGCAGCTGCACCCCAACAGCAGCAGGTTTGGTAAAAGCTGAAGTGCAGTGATTATTCATTCCAGTTTTTGACAACATTCCCTCCCTTGATTGTTTCAGTCCTCAGGCCCCAGGAGGAAGCGCGTGGGTCGGTGTTCCTGCTGATCCCCGCAGGCTGCGCGGTGCTCCCGTTCCCGCCGCCGGCGGGGTGAGCCGTGCTGTGCCGGGCTGGTGCGGGCGCGGGGTGCTGCTCCTGCACTGACACCGTTTTGTGTTCTCTCCCTTCAGATTAGAGCGGTAACGCTCTCGGTACGGTAATGGCCGCAGGTAAGAGCGATGCTTCCCGCAGGCCCTTCTGCTGCTGCCACTGTGCTTCGTCACTGACAGCTCTCCTCCTCCTCCTCCTCCTCCTCCTCCTCCACCCCCCTCCTCTGCTCCGCCTGCGGCTCTGCCTCTGCTCCGCCATACGGCTCCGGTGGCTCTGGGGCTCTCTGGGTGTGTCTCTGCCTGTTTCTGCCTCCTCTGCCCCATGTGCGGCTCTGCCTCTGCTCTGTGTAAGGCTCAGGGGCCCTCTGCGTCTGTCTCTGCCTGTCCTTGTCCCCTCTGCCTCCTCTGCTCCACGTACAGCTCTGGTGGCTTTGGGGCCCTCTGGGTCTGTCTCTGCGTCCTCTGCTCCATGTACGGCTCTGTCTCTGCTCTGCGCGAGGCTCTGGGACTCTCTGGGTCTGTCTGTGCCTATCCCTGTCCCCCGCCAGGTGCCCCCACCCACCCTGGGCACAGGGCACCCACTGCTGAGGGAAGTGTTTGGTCGTGGCTGGGCCTGTTTGCACGTGTGTGACCTGAGATGGGACAGCTGCCGGAAAGGTGCCAGGAGCCACCCTGGCCCCTGTTGCCAGTTCCCACGGAGCCGCGTGGCGCTGCCACTGTGGCTGCACTCACCCACGGTGCAGGCAGCAGGTGCAGGTGCAGCTTTTAGTAGGTTTTTTTTCCCTTTTTGCAAATTCCACTTCTGTGGCTGAATTGCGAATTTTAAGGGCCGCACTAGTCCACAAGAGTCAGACACTGGTGTTTGTGGGTTTACTGTCATTTATTAATTTTTACTTCCAAGCTGCTGTTGGGTTTTTACCACTGGTAATTTTACATTGGCCCAGCACCCTCTCAGAAAACAGTGTGGGAGCAAATACCCTCATCCATAGCACTGCAAAGTGAACCCAAGCTGAGCCTCAGGAGCATCCCAGCCGCGACCACTGGCACATCCCACATCTTCCAGACACAGCTGAACGCATGGAGCGTCCCCTCCGACCCCGCAGGCTGCCCTTGCAAGAGGGCCAAGTCATCAGAGCCCGTGCCAGACAGCTTGCGAGGGGAATTCTAATATTTGTGTGGAAGCCTTGATCCGGGTGGTTGTTGCTCGCGCACTCCGCAGCTGCCACCTCCCCATCAATCACGGGGGTCTGGGGGCGCTCCGAGGTGGTTGCAGAGCTCGGGCTGCAGCAGAAGAAAGCCAGGAGTGACGGAATGCTCCGCTCGGAGGCGGGTGTGCCACGGCTGCTCCTGGCCAAGGTGTGCCTGGCCACAGCCCCACCTGCCCCCTCTGCACACGTGGCCGTGCTTTGTTCAGCGCTCCCTGAGCGTTGCTCCAGCTCGTCCATTTGGAGAAAACTGTATTATTTTGACCATCTGCCATTCTGCCTCACTGCAGGAATGTCAAGTACAACACCTCCCTCGCAGCCCTTCCCTCCCCCACACTTTTCTCCCCAGCCAACAGCACCACAGGTTTTGTTTTTAATCCAAAAATGACAGCTCTGTATTTTTCACAGAAAATGCCTTTACAGGCTAAGTCACACTTCCCACCTTTTTAAAAATGTGCTATTTCCCCTCAGTTGCCTTAAAGAACCAATCTAGTAAGTAAGGGCTGTCTTTGAGATGCAAACGCAGGGCTGCAGGCAGGCTGAGGGGGCTCACGCTTGGGGCTGTGCTGCTGCTGTTCCACTCCTGCTTTGAGTCACTCAAACACCCAGAGCTGCTCAAGCAGAAGGACAGGTTCTGCCTCACGGTGGAAGTGCAGCAGAGCCAAGGTGGGTCTTTGTCCTCAGAGAGCAGCTGAGGGCTCGTCCTGCCGCTGCTGACCCACAGCCATGTCCCCACCTGCCCGGCAGTGACAGTGCCCTGCTCACCTGTGCCCGAGGGGCAGCTCAGCCAAGGTCCTGGCTGCATTCTGGGGCATTTTGTATGCATTTGAGATTTACCTGCACTAGAAAAGGTGAAGGGAGAATTAGAGAGCCATGGCCTGGCCAGGCACAGGAACTAACAGCAGAAAAAGGCACAAGCTGAGACTGGAGCCAGTTGCTGCACTGGAAATAGGTCTGTGCTGCAAAACACAACCATCCCTCTGGAGTGAGGAGGGGGTGGCACTGGCACCAGCCTCGGGTGTGGGCTCAGAACCTTCCTCTGGCTCTGCCTGCCTGGCTGTGAGGCTGTTCCTTCCTCCCACCTGTAATAAAAAACTTGTGTTTACATTTGGGGAGAGCACTGCACCATGGTTTAAAAACTGTGTTTCCCGAGGGAGCTGATGAAACCGTGTTCCCCTGGGAAATGCCTAGGGACAGGTCCAGTCCTCAGCAGCAGGAGCAGGGCAGGGTGTGTCCCTCGGAGCAGCTGCACCTGGCTTTGGTCATTAGTGTCTCATTTAATGCCCATGTGCTCCCCTGTTCCCCCTCCGCCAGCCTGGGCAGGCCTGACCTCTGGGGAGTAACTGAGGGGTAACTCTGCTTACTCAACAACAAAGCATAACCTCACATATGCACAGTCCCTGGAGACCCTTTCCCAGTGGTGACTGTAAGCCCCCAGTAACAAGGGTACCTGTTACATAGTGGAATTGGAAGAAATTCTGATTCTTTAGGATTTTTTCAGAGGTTAAGGCACCTTCCAGGTAGAGTTCCATGCCAGCCCTCACACTGGGGGTGCTCGTTTCCAGCCTGTAACAGACTAAATACAGAAGAGTTGATTAGTGACACGGCAAAAAACCAAGTTTTGTATCTCGCACACAGAACTATTTTATGTGTGTTTGTTGGGAGCTTCGAGTGAGCAGGATGGGAGCATCCTGCCCCCTCCTGTGGGGGCTGTTGGGGCCCTGAGAGCCATCAGGGGCTGTGCAGGCAAACAAGGGGTTATGCTGGGGGGCTCAGTGCTCACCCGGACGCTGACGGCCTCTCGCAGCTTCTCTGCTCCTCACTTCTGGGAGCTGGCCAAGAGAACTCCCTGATTTCTCTGGGAAGCACAGTATGGCAGGTCTGTCAGCTGCCTGGAGCAAATTCCTCCTATAAAGGTCAAGTTCACCTGAGTGATCTCCAGGAGCAGCTGGGAAGAGGTGAAGGGTTTGTCTGTGTCAGGCTGGTTTGTCCTGACCTGGGTTTTCCCTGCCCTCTGTGTTTTGCAGGCTGCCTCACCACAAGTGCAAGCGCTGACCTCACTGTCACCATGGGCATGGATCTGGCGGAGCCGCCCACGCTGCCGCGGGCCTGCAGGAGCAGGGGCTCCGGGAAGCTCCGCCGCTCTGCCAGCGCCCTCAGCAAGGTGTCCAGCTGAGCTCCTGCAGCACTGAGCTCCGGCCGGGCAGCCCAAGGCACCTGAGCACAGATGAGAACAGGAGGGTTTGGGTGAGCACGTCCTGAAGGTGCCAGGTGAGGGGGTTGCTCTGTGAAACGGCCTTTCCCCAGCTCTGGACAGACATGGCTGGGGACCAGGTGGCACCTGTGTCACCATCACCGCTGCACTGGCACCGGGTGAGCGAGGGCCCAGAGCCCCTGGGCGCAGGTGCCGCAGCCAGAGGCTGTGAACCAGCACTGAAACCAGTTATTTAATGTACCCTTAGAGCATCGCTTTAAGTCCAGGCAGCACTTACTTGTGCATTAGGGAATTCTTCTAAATAGAGGTTTTCCCATGACGAGCAAGGTAGCGAATGTTCCCTGCTGGAGCACAGGTGGATGAGGGAGGAGCTCTCCAGTCTGTGCTGTGGCCTTCTGTGGTGTGTGCGATGGCTGTGCACTGGAACTGCTCCCTAGAAAACAAAAATAAGCAGATCCCTTTTAGAAGCGCAAAAGCCACACTCCTGCCATGACCCCTTCCCAGCACAGTGTGAAGAACTGGGTAACCACCTCACCTTGTCCCAGCAGGTGTGACCCATCTCTAGCCAGAGGACAACACAGCTGAAGGCTTCTGAGGACTTTTGGTGTCCTCCTGGCACCTCCTGTAGTGAGCAGAGCTCGTGTTGGCAGTAGCTGACGTGTTTTGGTCTACACGTGTTGTAGGTTAATAGGGGTGAAAATTTTTATAGCTAAATCCCCAGCATCTTAAAGCAGCAGAAATCAGATCCAGCAGCTGCAGAGCCCTGTCCTGCTGCTGCTTGGTTGCTCCTGGGCACTCACACGCACACCTCCCAACGGAATGGGAGTTGCTTTAAGTGAAGGGATTGTGTTTTTTTGGGAAATGCCCTGTTGGGCCCCATTTGGTTTTGCACTTACACTTGGTGTTACGTCTGTCTGTCCGTCTCAATGCCAGTGCCTGGCCTGGGGCTGCCCCGTGCCTGTGGGGCATGTTCCAGCCATGGCCAGTGATGCTGAGGCAGCCCCTGGGCTCTGCCGTGTGCTCTGTGCCCACAGGAACTCACCTGGTGCAGCTGTGGGAAGGAGCCTCCATCACTGAGGCCTTGGACGGCCAATTTGATTTTGTGTCTCACATTTGGGTTTTGCTTACTATTGATTTTCTGTCACTGAAGGGACTTAGAAAATAAAATGTGCATTTTAATTTATTTTACTTTCAGGGTCAGACAGGCGAGGCTGCCTGGCCCTTAGGTATCCAACAGATGGTCTGAAACAATTTCAAAGGCATCCTTCTGAGTAAGGAGCCCTTTTTCCTTAGAGCAATATACATGCGGGATTCAGGGAAGAATTAAGACACTGATGAAAATCATGTTTTCCTGATGTCAAAAAACTATTAATTTGTATAAATTCTGCTGTGGTTTTGCACCCTGAATTGATGACAAAGCCACTCTGTTACCCCTCACAAAGTTAATAAATGTTTGCTCACAATAAACTTTCTCCCAAGAGCAATAAAAGGCGTGTACCTGTGTGGTGTGTGCAGCAGCGGGCGGGAGGTGCTGGGGCTGGAGCTGCGGTGAGGCCGGTGGTGCTGCCTGGGCCCGGCTGCTGCGGCTGCTGCGGGTGCTGCGGGTGCAGGTCCCACCAACGGGCAGGGACCGTCCCTGCTGGCTGCAGCTCCTGTCCCTCTGCGCTGGGGCTGCAGCTGCAGGAGCTGCCGGGTGAGGAGCTGCAGCCTTCCCAGACTGGAGAGCTCGAGGAGCTCACGCCACGCTGTCACTGACGTGTGGGCACCCACGGCCGTGGCCTGTGGGCTCCACATGACAGCAGTGCCCTTTGCGACCCTGCAGGGTGGCACTGCCAGCCCAGCCCTGCCCGTGGTGCCAAGCACAATGACAGACCCTTGGGGACCCCAGAAACCGTTGTCCATAACCTGCAACGCCTCATGGCCCAACCACCCGCATCAGCATGAAACACAAGGTGTTTCTAATGGTGATTTTCTACTCTGTGGCAATATTCCTTCAGCAAATGCAGGGCGCTGCACTCAGCCATAACGATGTCGGGAAAGACACCTGGCAATCTCCCTTCCTTTGCTGAAGAGAGACGGCAAAGCCCTCTCCTAAACTGCTTTCAGGTGCTCTAGTCAGAAATGGAGTTAACCCAGATGGCCCCAGATAAGGCTCCCTTTGCAGAAATAACTGCACGCACTAATGAGCCATTGGGAACCCGGCTTCCACCTCCCTTTCCCAAAGAGGATGCCTGCCCCAGGCCCAGCAGCACCACCCCGTGCGGGGGCTGCTCTCGGAGCAGGGCTCACCCTGCTGAGCCGGGCGCTGCCCCTGCAGCCGGGGCTGGCCCAGCCGCGCCCCCCTGCCCGGCAGCCGGCGTGTGCAGGGCGGGGAGCACTGAAAGCACTCGGCTCCGCACGGCTCAGTGCCCGGCACTGCCACCCGGGGGCCCGGGGCCCATCCAGGTGGGACGCAGCCCCCGGCCAAGGGGCTGCAGTGGGAGTTGTGGAGCCAGCCCGGCACAGGGCAGGGGCACAGGCCCAAGGCACCCCCAGTCCCACCAGCCGTGGCAGCAGGCACAAAAATGGCATGGCAGGGATTAAATTAAATAATATATAGACTATACTTACCCTGGAATCCCAGAATGGTTGGTGTTGGAAAGGAACGTAAAGATTATCTCATTCCACCCCTGCCATGGCAGGGACACCTTTCACTATCCCAGGTTGCTCCAAGTCCCATCCAACCCGCCCTGGAATGCTTCTAGGGATGGGGCAGCCACAGCTTCTCTGGGCACCCTGTGCCAGGGCCTCACCACCCTCACAGCCAAGAACTTCCTCCCAATATCCCCTCTAATTACACCTTCCTTCAGCTTTAGAAGGATGCCTAACATTTTTTATAAACATTTTTACAGGTATTATCTTATTTCTGTATCTATTAATATGCTCTCTGTAACTATTCAAAATATATGAAGTATGTTATCTTATGTTCTATACATTATATGCTATAGCATGTCAAATTATATATCTAACATTTGATATTATGCATGTCTATATGCTTGTATTAGCTAGAATATATATGATAGGTATTAAATACACATGAATACAATGTGTATATATGATTACATTAAGGATAATATAAGAAGTCTGTGATCTAGGGTTATAATACAAGGTATATAATGTGATATGCCTTATATATTATACAATGCATTATATCATATATGCACTATATATGTTATTAATGCTTGCTTTTGAATATTAAATATTGAATATAAATTTAATAGTTTTATCCCAAAAGAGTTCTAGGTTACATAAATACAACATATTACATATACATAGTACATGTATGCACACATACATAGTACATATGCACACATCCCTGGTATATATTTTAGCTATATGCACATATCACTACAGAAACTATAACATTACTTGACAAACTGTAATACAGTGCACAGCACACACGCAGCACACTTTTATTTTAAATGTATATAAAAAAAATTATCTAACATATCAGCAATGTATTAATTCTCTATAACATTATATAATGAACATGTAATATAATGCACACTATTTTGCACATATACAATGGGCACTGTGGAATATTCAGTGCACTACAACACACACAGTAAGCAACAGCAATTTTAGACCATGGATGTATAGTGCATATGGCAGGTGTGCACACATATGTGCACCTACACTCTGTCCTCCACAGCACACAAATCTTGGCTGCAGAGCTGACACAGCCTTCTGTAAGACAACAGTGTTTCATTACGTGAATATTGGCAGTGTATCAGTAATTATGTATAATGCATATATGATAGTATGTACTGTATATAATGTATTTAATATGCAATGTCTAATTGGCAATATATAACACATATATTAGTATATATTGTATAATATGATATGCATTGATATAATACATGTAATATACACTGTCTACATATTCTGAAGTCTACTTTTATAGATCATCTGTATAGAATATACTCCTATAAAAGGAATCTATATTTTATATTTATTTTATCACAGAATCCTAGAATAGTTTGGGTTGGAAGGGACCAATAAAACTCATCTCATTCCACCCCCCCTGCCATGGGCAGGGACACTTTCCACTACACCAGGTTGCTCCAAGCCCCATCCAACCTGGCCTTGAACACTTCCAGGGATGGGGCAAATGTAAAATATAATTTATTGCACATAATAAATTCAGATTTTCTTCTCTGTGTGTGTAACTAAATCAAAACCTCGCAGCTCAGGCACCCCCAAGTGTACAGCATTTTCCTGACATTTGTCATTGAGCTGGTGTTGCAATACAGGCAAATTGCTGTAAAATGAGCCAATAGAACAACACCATGGTCCTGTACCCTGAGAAAGCAGAACCTGTTCTGACCTGCAGCCAAGCCATGTTCCTTCTCTCCCCTAGCCCAGGCCCCGTGCCCGCTGCAGTGCAGGCAGAGCCTTTGCTCTGTGTCAAATCCTCCCTGTCACTGACCTTCCCCATGCCCTAAAAAAGGCTGAAGAGCCTCAGTGGAGCGGCACAGCACAAGAGCTGGGCAGAAACGAGCTGGGCTGTACATGCCCTCGCCTTTGGAGATGCGAGGAGCCTTTATTAGAGCTTAAAAAGAGTGGGTTTTTCTTTTTTTTCTAAAGGGAACAGGTGATTGAACTGGACCTGGCTGTTGGAAATAATGTCTCCATTACCGTGTCAGGAGGATGCGTTCCTAGGAAGGTCCCTGTGCCGGTGTGGGGCTCCCAGTGCCGCCGCCGTGCCTGCCTCTGCCTGCCTTCAGTCCCGCCCAGCCTGTGGAGAGGAAAACAGCACCGTCAGAGCAGCACCGGGGGCAGCCCAGCACCCGGCCCCAGTGGCACATCTCAGAACCGAGCCTGGGGGCTCCGGGCTGGAGCCGGCACCCCAGGACAGCCCAGCCACGCTCGGCACTCCCATCTTGCTGATGAACGCATCAAATGCTGCAGAGGGAGACCTTTGTTATGTAAATTGTAAACTACATTTCATTCAAACCATTTAAAGCCCTGATGAGGCTTCTTACCCGCATGGAAAGATCTGAGGTGTTTGAATGCCAGGTGCAGGATGCGATTGCACACTTAGGTCCTTCACCAAGGGGCGCTGCTTCAGGGAACTGCTGTCCCACCCAGCCCAAAACACTCCTATAACCCAGCACTCCTGCCCCGGGAGCAGTGGGGCACGTGTGCTGGCACTCACACACCACAGCACCCCTGGCACCCGGCAGGCACGGTATGCCCCACAGAAACACCTGTGACCCCATGAGCCATTTCCCAGCTCATCAACATCGATGCCTGTTTTTAAACAGGCTTGTGTTGTCTGAGGAAGAGGTGTGAAATCCAAGGCAAAAGCCCATTCTTGTCCTGTTTCCCGGCTTGCCCCAATCCCATGGATACCTCCCAACTGCCCACCCCAGAAACAGACTGGGAGATGCTGGGCAAGGCCCCTCAAAACCTAGAGCTGTGCCCAGCTGTGTTTCCCAGCGAGTCCATTCAGTGAGGGAGCTGACAGATGCCCAACTGCACTGATGGCTGCAAGGGACCGTGGTGTTGCTACCAATACTGCCAGAAACCTACCCTGGACAAGCAGCCTCCAGAGACTCTCCTCCTGTGGGCAGGAGCAGCTCGCCTCAGCTCCTCACCAGCTCCTTGCCCATAGGGTAGGGATGGTGTCCGTGCTGTGTTTCTCAGGACCCTGCAGGTTCCTCTATCTAATCTCCCCAGTTCCTTTCCCTGTGCTCACACTGTCCCAGACCAAACACTCGGCTCTCAGTGTGCTCGGAGAGGAGGAAGGCTTTGGCACACTGGGCAAATCCCTCTGCCCACGTGCACAGAGCGTGAGCAACCTCTGCGCCAGCTGCCTCCACTGCGTCATGTTTGGGTCAGGATCAGTGTTTTCCACAGTGCCCAAACCTGTTCCGGCTGGATGCAGGGAGAGCCATCAGCCTTGATTTGTTAGCTGACAGCAGGAGGCTTTGTTTGCGCAGCGCTGGCCGGCCTGGGCTGCCGGGTGGCCAGGACGTGGCACCCACCAGGCAACACCTGCATTCCCAGGGGCCGGCACTGAGAGAGCTCCGGGTTCAGCCACACTGCTCGGCTCCCAGGATAGGCACCGAGCTACACGGGGGCTTGGGACTTCACACACACAGAGCAGGAGGCAGAGCCTGGCAGAGGTCCAGCGCTGGGGGCCTGGGCAGTGGGACGGCACAAGGGAGGAACTGGTGAGGGGCAGGGACAGATCCACCCCCGAAGTGCTGCCAAAGTCGGCTGGTGGGAGCAGCTGGCTTTGTGACCTGTCTCAGCGGCACAGTGCCCTTCACTGCCAGAGTGGCAAGAGACACAAAATGGTGATGCTGATGGCTCCCTGTAAAACCCCTCTGGTAGTCGGGGCTCACCCTTCACAAGGACCCTCTCCAAAACCCCCTCGGGCAGTCAGGGCTCACCCTCACAAGAACCCAGTGGTGCAGGCGAGAGGAGAAAGGCCGAAGACACAAAGGCCCAGCAGCTCTGCCCAGGCTGCTGCAGCCCAGTGACGCCAAAAGCAAATCACACCCCTTTTACAGGATGTTTGTGGACAGCCATTTCCAAAGTACTCCACTGTCACCTCTCCTTGCTCCTCTCCAACAGAGGAGTCTCCACTCATCACACTTTCCACTCAGCAGAAGATACAATATGTCGGTGCCAATGGTTACCCAGACAGCTCTAAAAACCTGGGGAATTCTGGCCCCAATAAGTTTTAACTGCTTCTTACCAGGACAGACATGGATTTACTTGACTATTAGGAAATGGACAGCAGTATGAAGCTGCTGTTTTGTGGCCTGTTGGTGCCACAGGCTTCAAGCACGGATTTCAGCAGGGACACTGCTGTGACAGGGTGGATGGAGCCTTTTGGCTGCTCTGGAGGATGCGCCCGGCATCACTCTGGAAACGGTGTCCAGTGGCCCGAGAGGACGGCCATGTGTGTTGGCAAAATCCCCTTGGGGAGCAAAGAGTCCAGTCCACGGACAGCTGCGACACCGTCTGTGACAGCCCAGGAACTGGGGCTTTCCAAGGCCAGGGAAGCCAGGAAAAGCAAAACTGCACCTCCTGCCAGGCAGGCTTTGCTGCCTGTGTGTCTCGGGATGTGCTCTTTCCCAATGTATTGATTTACAGCTAAAACCACAGCTTTGCCTAGGCCTGAAGTCAGCCCTGGCATAACCAAGCTGGTTTCCTAGGAATCAAAGACAGCAGGAGCGTACCCATACACTGGTACTGTTTAGCCTGACTGAATGAGAGAAAAAAAAATGTAAAAGTCTTTCTCTAGAAAGATTTTCTTTCTCTACAAGCTTTGCTATCTCAAAAACTACTCAGCCAGTTCCTGGGAAACTTTCCTCCAGGAAGCTCCACCACCTGCCTTTCCCACAGTGAATCACGGTTAGGGTTTAGGTGAGAGAAGATGGCAGGAACAGGCTGGAAACCTCTTGGAGTGAGCCAAAGCCTCGAAGGCATTGCTATCCCTGAGATAGCAGCCCCTATGCCCATACCATGCCCTCACGGCCCCCCGGCCCTTCATACACCAGTTTGGCAGCAGGGATTTGGTCTTGGGGCTGCCAAACAGATTTGCATGCCATGAGGTTGGCTCTGTACCTTCTCCTGCTGGCAAAGGGGGAGATGGTACAGGTGCCCTGCAACACCTGTCTGTGACAGGGGTTTCACAAGCCCAGCACGCGCCTTCCCCACCGACACAGATTTTACAACAATTGTGACCAAACCCGTGTGATTCCCACACAGGAACATAAGCCCTGGAGATAGATAGATCGATTGATCTATCTTTCTATCTATCTAGTTATTGAAGGATGCTGCAGAAATCCCACTGCAGGGCAGAAGGACCTGCCTGGTCCAGCAGGCTCCAGCCCTGTCAGGAAGCAGACAAATGCCTGGCCTTCCTAGCACCAGGCTCCAAAGCTCATGGCCAAAGCAGGACGCTGCTCTACCGAGCCCCTGAACCCCACACCTCAGTGCCGAGCACACAGGACAGCCACCCAGCAACAGAACAGCGCTCCTAGGCAGGAATTTCTCCAAGTTCTCCACTTAGAGGTGCTGCCCCTCCTCAAGTTTTCCCTGCAACACCTTCCAGGGAAGGTTCATGGCAGCTCTCCTCAGCGGCCGAGCACAGGGCAGGCTGTGTCCAGTGCTGGCTGCAGCAGGGCTGGGCTGGGGCTCCAGGGGACCCCTTTGCTCAGGGGGCAGCCTTCCCCCAGACCAGCCACGCCGCCTCACCCTCTCTTCTCCTCTTTTTAATTCCTTTTTAATTAATCTCATCAAACGGTGTGGAGCAGGCTGGTGCCTACGGAGGCACCCTGCCAGCTGCAGCGCGGAGCCGGGTGCCAGCCCCCCCCGAGCCCGTAGGGCCAGCCCGGCAGGGAGAAGCAGGAGGGGTGGGGGCACACTTGAATTTGAAAATATTTTATTTGAATAGTAAATAATTATACAGTTGAAACAGTTCTATCGAAGCACTCTATAAATAGCTAACAGTTAAGAAAATAATGTGTGTAGAAAAAGAGATTGCATCTAAAAGTAATAGCTGTTGGTTGCACGGGATAAAATGGTTAAGATCATGTGTTATTCTAGGTATAAAAGTTAAAACCTTTTTAGCAGATCCCTTTAGAAAAAAAAGATCTTCTAAAATGCACAGTGAAATGGCAGGCGGGGAGACAAAAAAGCGCATTAGAATATCTGCAATCAAATAATATCAATCTTCATAATTAATATAAATAAATAACAAATAAATAACATAATTACTCAAACCAACATATACAGATAGTCAACTCATGAGCTACCTTAGTAAGGGCAAAACGAACAGAAACAGAAAGTTGGCATGTCACAGTTAAGGCAGTTTCTACAGCATTTTCTGGAGACCATCAACAGCAGAGTCAAGGCATTTGTGGCTACACTAAAGGAAATGCTCGTTTCTCTCGAGCAGTTTGATCTGTTCACATCGATAAAAACCAGAGCGAAGGAACGGAATTTAAAAAAAAAAAACAAAAAGAAAAACAAGAAAAAAAGAAGAGAGAGACCCCGGGAAGGTAAGTGTAAAGCCAGATTCCAGCAGGTCACAAGCCGTATTAAAGCTAATCGTGTGGCGGCCCCGGGGGAGCGGCGCGGGGCGGCGGGGAAGGCACGGGCGGCTCAGCAGGCGGGGCGCAGCGGCACCTGGAGCAGGATGACCTGCCGGTTCTCCGAAGGGTGGCACTTGTTGATGTGCCGAGTGAGGCCGGGAGAGCTGTAGAAGGTGGCCGGGCAGTACTTGCAGGGGAAGACCTGGGCGGCGTGCAGGAGGCGCAGGTGCCGCTCCTGGCTGCTCTTACTGGGGAAGGTCTCCCCGCAGACGGGGCAGAGGCGGCACTCGGCGGCGGGCGGCTCCTCGGCGGTGGGCTCCGGAGCCGGTGCGGGTGCCGGGGCTGGCGTGGGTGCCGGTGCGGCGTGCCCCAGCAGGTGCTTGCGCAGGTAGGCTTGCCGGCGGAACCGCTTGGCGCAGCGGGGACACTCGAAGAGCCCCTCCTCGGAGCCCGCCTCCGAAGCTCCGCCGGGGCTCGGTGTGTCCCGCTCGCTGCCACTGCCGCCGCTCGCCTCCTTCGGCGTCTCCTCCGCCGGGGCCGGGGCCGGGGCCGGGGCCGGTGCCCGGCCCGCCTCGGGGCCGCCCTTGGTGCTGGGCGGGCGCGGTTTGTGCCAGCGGCGGTGGGAGGCGAGGTTGGCGGGGCAGGAGAAGACCTTGTCGCACTCGGGGCAGCGGTACTCCACCCGGACGATGCGGGAGCAGCGGTGCTGCGCCAGCGCGAAGGGGTCCCCGTACTCCTCCTTGCAGAGCTGGCAGATGAACTCGCCCAGCGGGCGAGCGCAGCCGCCCCGTGCCTTGGCCGGCGCCTCCACCGGGCCTTCCTTGATGCGCAGCCCCAGCACGGGCGAGGTGGTCACCTCGTCCTCGAAGGTCAGCTTGCGGATCGCCTTCGTCTTCTTGCCCGACGGGGCCTTCTGCCGCCCGGGTTCGGACGCGCCCGGCGGGCGCTTGGTGGGCAGCGGGCGGCCCGAGGCGGGCGGCGCGGCCGGGGCGG
>VZRZ01002687.1:0-113404 GCA_013398175.1 Climacteris rufus
TGAACTCCTTTGCAGAAGGGACAACACCAGGAAAAAGACTGGCTAAAGCCCATGGCTGATGCAAATGGGTCTTGAGTTTCTATTCACTGTAATTTCATCTCAGTTTGAGTATTCAAGAGAAGTCTATTTTGAAAATGAAACAGCAGATTCTGATTTCTGAAAAAAATCAAACTGAGTTGAACTTTTTTTATTGCTTAAGCATTTTACTTTATTCTACTGGCTTTGCAGAAATGCATGGGCAAGGCTTGGAAGTGGAGGGTTTTCCTACAGCTGACACTGCTTTATAAAATCTACCTTGGGGCTCTTTGTGGAGCCTGAAATGGCGTCAGACACGTGGGAGCTGCACTGATGCTCAGTGTTTTCCAGGTATGCTCTACCAATGCCATTCTGTGCTATTAACAAGTGCAGCAAATGTTCACCAGTTCATTGGGAGTACCCTTTCTTTAAATAATGAAAGGAACTCAAATATCCACTGAAACAGTCCCAAGGAACAAGTAATTAATTTGTATCTTTTCAGCTATGAATTATAACCTCTCTATAATAAAATGTGATAGGATTGAACTTAATTCTTTGATAAAAATGTAGAGAAATAGATAGAGGTAGAAAAATGCTAAATCTTCAGTTTGCAGAATTGGTTAGTAGGTTTTTTGAATCTGATACAGCTGCTGTTGAAACAAATTATAGTCCCAAGGGGTTACAAAGTGAAAAAAAATTTAAAATTAGCATAATAATTTCACTAGAAGGCTATCATAATTTGGATGCTTATTCCTTTCCTATTTAATTTCCTTAATATCAGTGACATATGCTAAACACACACCTTCCTGAAATATCAAAAGAGAAAGGGGTAATATTGCAAGAACAATAAATCATTTATGATTGGAAGTTTTCTATCTTGATGCCATGGGCAAAATTAAGGTCAGTGGGAATCAAACACTCATGTGAGTAAAATTAAAACTATTTTCCACCACCGAAAAGACCCCTGGCTGTTGGAGCACTGATAGACACTTACAGAGCTTTGTCACAAGAATGATGACTTTGGCAGCATTTTAATTGTATCTGTTATCTGTGGGCGTGGGCAGCCCAACAAAACTCATCTGAGAGCTGCATGGATGTGTCTTCATTAACTGATGACATTAAGCTAATGATAAAATAATGATCTGTGCAGGACTAATGTTTTTACTGTGATTTAATAACCCATGATGAGTGTGTTTTGGATGGCTTTAGTATTTCCTTTAAATAATCTCTTAGACTGCCTGATTTTCGTGAGGCTCTTTTCTTCTCCCAGGATATCCCACAAAAGGAAACACCACAGCATGTTGCCTTTGCAGCATGCAGTGAACTGTGCTTTGATAAATGGCTGTCTGTGATGACATTTTTGGTAGTAACTCATCCGTTTTTCAAAAGCCTTGAAGGGACCTCCCCACTCCAGCTAAGCCCAGACTTTACAAACTGCATTAAAACTGCACCTTGTGAGGTGCTGAGTGTCAGCAGTTTCATGAGTGATGAGACCAGGGTGACACAAAGCTTCTACAGCATTGTGGGACCATGGGAAAATTATGGAAAAAAGTTGTGGAAAAGCTGTTGTGGAAAAATCACAGTGCACTCCAGAAACATGAGAAAATCACACTACCAAAACCCTTAACTTTCCCCAGCACTCCCAGAGGCTGAAGCTGAAGTCTTTCCTGACTCCCTCTGAAGTAAAGGATGGCCAAGCACTGAGGCAACTCAGGATGCAAGGACTGAGATAAAAACCTCCACCCACAGCTGGTCAGGGAGTAACCTCCTCACCCTCAGTGTCTGCACATCTCCCAAGTACAAAGCTGTTAATTCTTCCTCCCAAAGCTTTTCTGATCTTCCTAATCCAAAGTCCCCATCCACCTCTTCCTGATCAAACTACACAAAATGTGTCACTCTAGCTCCCTTCCATCATTTCCTCATCCCACTGGCCCCACACTTAGCAGACCAATCTGGCCCAGGCCAAAACTTTTCACACACCCAAGTGTGACTTTCTGCAGTCTCAGCTTGTGGCAGGGTAATTTTCTATAAAATATTTCATTTGCTAATTTAGTTAGAGCTCCTTCCCTTGGATGTCCTGACTGTGAAATGTAGGAAAGGGATAATTATTAGAGCTAGATATAAAACAAGCGAAATGTTTCTGTGATTCAAAGCACACAAAATACAGGACTGTTCATATATCCTTCACAAGAGTCACAGTACACAGAACATAGCAAATAATTAAGAACACTTACAAACAGTAGCTGCAATTTTTAGGTAGTCTAAGTACTTTGAATGCATTCTCTGTTTGAAAAGAGTCCTTGATGGCATGAATTAACCTCTATTTTAAAAAGCAACTGAGTAACTCAGACGTGAAAATCCTGGGTTGGTTCAACAAGACAACAAACATAAGTGGTTTAACACAGTCAGAGGCATTCAAGCCATACAAGACAATTTTAGCTCTTACTCAAGTTCTATTGACTCAGTGTGTTCAGTGAGCCAAAGGATGCTCTCAGCTGCCACATGGCAAAGTTTTTAGACTCTACACTTCCAGCAAAGTACAACAGGTTGTTGCCATCAACTCCTAAGGGTAGTTTCTCTAATTACATGTCAGAGAAAGATGTAGTAATGACATAGAATTTGGTAACAGATATTTATTCCTCTTCCATAGCCTGTAGGAAATCTAAGTTCAGTAGGAAGAATTTCCATAAAGTAATAGGCTCCATATTGCTATTTTCATATGCTCAGTATCTAAGCATGCTCTTTGGAAAGATGATTTATTACAGGCCAGCATTTCCTTATTCTTATTTTTTGTGGTGTGATTTGTTATTAGCCACACTTCAGTGAAACATCTGCTCACAAAACTCCACTCCATCTCTTACAGAAACATTAACTTTTCCTGGATGAGCCAGAACATATCAAAAAAGGAATCTCACTCCCTTTTCTTCAAATCACTCGTGTGATGAGCAACATGAACTACTTTACATTTTGTCTGAAGAGACTTATAAATAATGAATCCTCTAGCACAGGGTCACTGAATGTCACTATTTCTGTTTTCACCTATAGGATCATGGCAAAACACAATTTTTCTTCCTATGTATTCTGTCTCTCTCTCACACCACCATCAGAAATTCAGTTTTTGCCTTAATAATTGCAATCATCCTCCCTCATATAATTCTGCTTTTTTCAGAGATTTTTCTCCATGGTTTGGTTGTGACTGACTGGATACGCAGGGCCTTTTTCCTCAAGACTCCTCATTAATCCCTAAAGGCATTCTCTAGTTTCCTTTCATCTGCTACCACCTCTTTGATCTTGGGGGCTCTTTTCTTTATCTCCCTTGAAGCTCACAGGCCAAATTTTCAGAATTAAAGCTGAAACTGAAAAGGACAGAATGGAATGAAGATATATTTTGTTAGCTTGGACCATGCAGGAGTGTAAAATAAAACAACACCCCAGCCAAGCAAAAATCCACTGCAGAACAGGAGAACAAAAAATAACCCAAGTATCTGAAATCACACATTGCTCTAAACACTTCTTGTCTGTGAGCCACACTAAGTCTGAGCTGCCTCAATGTTGTTTTTTTTAATAGTCCCTCTGTAATATAATACAGCTAAAGGAAAGTTATTCACTCCATGTTCTTGATTAGGAGCCATAAAAAATTGTCAAGAGCAGAGGTGTGAAAGAAATGAAGTCTCACATGTAGAAGACACAAAGAAGAGGTGCAGAAAAGCCTGGAGAAGGAGAACCCCCTGGAACAGCAGCAGCTAGAGGAGGCAACTCCTGATATTTGCCCTTCACTCCTCATGTTTTAAATGTTCCCCAAAAGGCTGCCTTTTCATACAGTCTGGAAACCTGTATTTATAGCTGTCCTCAGAGAAGCTGATTACTTCTCAGACTTCATGATCAATTGCCTCTCTTAATATCTTTTTTCACGAGAATTACAGTCTTCCATTTAATGGAGTTATAAAAGCATAACTTGAACTCTCTTGATTTCATTGTAAAGCGGGGAGATTTGGAAAGATTTAATAACTGATAATTGCTTGGCAAAAAGAATGTAAGTTCTTCAGATGTAAATTTCTGAGCATGCTTGGACTGCAAAACATTATTATAAAAACATTCCAAAGCATGATAAATTAGACAAAGACAGTGAAAAATATACTTATAGGTTATGGGATTCTGATAAGCACAGTATTACATTTTATAATATGATGATCATCCTAAAATGAGATACTGTAACAAAATCAGTGCTCACTGCTCATTTGCAAGGGTTTAATACAGAGAAATAAAATGTGTGAAGATCCTGACCAGACCATAGCAGCATCCATGTGACTATAATAAATTACATAAAGCCATTCATGCAATAAATTACTTGGAGACTGTTACAGGTCCCAGTTCTCCAGAGTGTCTCTTGTATTAACATGTAACCTCCCAGAGGTATCACTAGTAGAAGGCACTGGACTGTGAGTTTTGCCTTCTTAGGTCAGGCTTTTTCTCAAAGATTTGCTTTATTTTCTGCAATTTTACAGGGCTAGCACCGGCACAATTCTTTGTATCAATACTGACCTCTTTCCTCTCTCAGGCCAATTATTCAAATCATTAACTGTTAGTACTTAATGAAATATCTTGGTTCCAATCACATTAGAAGTTGATATTGTTTGTCAGCCAGCTGAACGTTCAATGAACTTTCTAATTAACAAAGCTCATGCCAGTGATACCTCTGGTGCAATTCTGCTCAGCCTGTGAGTGTTTACAGACATTATTCTGCACAGAAAAATGTGTTGTTAACAAAATATCTTCCACTGGAAACTGCTCTTTTCATGTCTGTCCATGCAGCCCAACAAGCTGTGCAAGACACTGACCTTGTTCAAATTCATATCAGATTGAAGTGGGAAACCTGAAGTAAATAATTCATTGGTAAACTCAACATCTGATTCAGGTTGGGTGATTTCTTCTGGCACAGTCTGTGCCTTCATTAGCAAGTGGTACCACAAGGTGGGAGATGGTCACCAGAGCAGAATGTTTGGTTTTGAGGATCTGATGTTCTCACTCTAAATACTCCACTGTGTGCTTTGGGCTGGACACCCATTATGGGCAGGAATGCACCTTCTGGTATTTCTTCTTCAAAAAATGATCCATCTGTGAATTCCAAGATAACTGCACAACACAAACTCAAAAGCTGTAATGGGGGATAAGTCTGAGTTGTGCCACAAGCTCACTGCTCACCTGAACTGAAATAACATTGGCCTGTCTGTAAAAAATTGAGGAACAACTATAGAAAATTTTCTTTTCGCTAGGGGAGATTCTTCTACTGCTACTAATTTTCTGGACTATTTACTCTATATCAGCCTCTCAAAAATGGGAAAATGCATTACAATCTAAATCAGGGAGAACTGGTTTAACAAAAGGTCAGGCTCAAAGGGTACCTGTCAGCTTTCAGTGAGTGATACCATTAGTGGCCTTTTTCAGAGAGGCTAAATGGCATTAGTGATGCTGCCAATCTGTAATTTTAATGGAACAGTCTAATTCCACCTGTAGGGATTTTAATTTTTTTTTATTTCTTGGTCTTTTAAATACTTCCCCACCCCCCACATGCTCATTTTCTCCCTGACCTTGGACAAATTAGCACTGACTGTCTCAGTTTTCTCTCCTGTTAAGAATGTGGTAATACTTATCTAACTACTGCCTTAACTTTAGACAAAAGCCTTGATGAGCCTTGACATCATAAGGATATGAATATTAAATCACAAGGCAATATAGAAGCTGTACTTTCACCACTGACACAGAAGAGTAAGTACCAAATATGCTGAAATACTGGCTATTGAGCAATACAATAATAATCTTAGAAGAAATTGCTGTTCACAAGAGCTTCATAGAACTGACTAGCATGGAGTATTTTCAGATCCCAGTGCATTTCATTGTCAGAAGCACACAATTTTAAAATTGCTGCTAGTCAAATCCCCAAATGTTGTGTTTGAAGATGTTTTCAGTAATTTTCACAGAAGTTGGAAAAGCAAAATAGAAAGCACCATAGACCTCTTTGTGTTTACATGATTATAAATGAACTTTTTGTGCAATCCTCTTCTCAGTCCCGTTATGTTCAATAAAACACTGAACCTACTGGGATGTACAGCTCTGCATTTTTTTAGTCTAAAATCAGAAATCCTGGGCACCACCTATACAGTGATGAGAACAACCATATCTGCTCTCCTGTACTCAACAAGTGTGGCTTCATTTGAACAAGCAATGTAGGAGGTGTCAAGGCTTGAGAAAAGAGACAGGCAGATAGCCACAAGCTTGGGATCTCATAAACCACTGTGAATTTTAGGACATGAATTCACCATGGGCTAAGCAGGGAATATCTGTGACAGCTTGTCAAACACAGCAATCTGGCCACATCAGTAAAGGCACAACCCTGTCACAGTTTAAATAACAAAGTGAAGGACAGGTTGATTGATGCTCCTGTTATGTAAAATAAAGAGAAAGAACAAGGTGGAGTGGTTTTTCTCATCACATGGAAATATTCACAGAGGTTAACTAAGGAAACCTGTTCACCAGAGCTATTTCACAGTCTAAACTTTTGCTTATAAAGCAGGTAGAGCGCTCTAAAAAAGAATCTGACCATGACATTTTCAGAGAAAAAAAACCAATCAACCAAGATCAGAACTTTTATCAGATTTCAATATATTGAAAGAAAACCAAAAAAACCATATAATCACTTCTTAGAGAGAAGACCAAAACTGTTTCTTTGATTTTAGGGTATCCAGTCTGCATCTGGATCATTAATTCTAGTCTCTTTGTGACACATCAAACCACCCTGATTTATCAGCCCCATTTTACAGCAGCCAGGAGAAACCTGGATTTCACTCAAAGACACATTGTTCTTTTTATAATTAAGACTAACACACTGAATGATTTCTTCTTCCACACTCTGCACCTGCAACATTGTGCTCCAGGCTGTTGGCTAACAGATCTTCCTGATTTACAAAAGACAGGACAACTGTCATTTTGCCCACAATATCCACACTTGGTTTTCCATATATTTTTTTCCTCCCTCCAGAATAATTTAGAGTCTTAATCTCAAGAATAGCCTGAAGTAGATGTCACACAAGTGTCTCCCTTTGACTGTCTCAGCTTGGAGGCTGAGAAAGACAGAGGTAAAGCTTTAGAACGTGAGGATACCAAAGCATCCTTTAGTCGGGAAATACTCATCTTCCTTGTTAGAAAGCATAAACATAAGGACAGAGGGTAGGAAAAGGAGGTGGAATTCAAAATAATCTTTAGCAATCTTTTAGTTATTGTATGCAGCTGCCCTCTAAGATGAACATGATGCATAATGAAAGAACATGGGAGTCACCCAAGTGCATTGAAAGGAGATAAATGAGACAAAGCAAAATAAAATTGATCACATGGAGGGGAAAAACAAGAAAAGGATAGAAGGGAGATGCTAGAGTTAGGAGGTGAGATAAATGAAACTCCACGGACAAAAGCATCCTTACTAGACTGCAGAGAGGAAAAGGGCAGGAATCTAGACTGGAAGCCTGAAAACAAAAATTCTTATTAAAAAAAGAAAAATAAATACCTGGAAAGAAAAATATCTGTGAAAAGGAGATAAAAAACACAAGAGAAATCCATGTATTGGAAAGATTGTGAAGAGATGATGAAATAACAAAGTGTGCACAAGGCCAAAAACACACTGAGGGGAAAATTAGACCAAAAAAGAGAATTGGGAAGTAAACCAACAGGAAGTGCTCAAGCAGAGAAAAGAATATCAAAAACATGGATGGGAAGGATGGAGGGTGTTGTACTATATTTTATGGAAGGATGGAGCTTATTTACCAATTTGACTCTCTTCAGACTAAGAAAGTGAGAAACCTTGGAATTAAGCTCAATACAAGCAGTGTACTGGAGGCTGATGATGGCTTCTGCTTTTACAAGGACATTTCAGGTCTTTATTTTCTGTTTTCTCATGTTACCCCTTTCCAGTACCTTAAAAGCAGCTCTCTGATAATCCCAGTTAGCAAAACCTGCATTTCTTACCTGCCTTCCAGCACCCCTTGCTCTGAATCTCATTTTACTACCTGGAATTAGGTTTGTGCCTTTTAAGCAGTAAAGTGTATACACAATTTTATTTTCAAATGAATGTGTGGAGTCACTGTAATTAAGCAATAAATAAATTAATAAATAAAAAGCAAAACAAGTTTCAGCCTTCACTGTTGTTAATAAGAAACAAGGTACTATAGTGGTGATATTCCAGTGTCAGGGAGTATTGGAAGTCCCATTACATTGGTTTTAACTACCACGCACAGTGCCAAGGACGTAAGAAAATAACATGCCTTCAGATTTGGAAAGGTATTTCATTATTTTTAGTACATTTAACTAGTGTATTTGCTTATTTAAAATATTTATTTTGCTGGTCACTTCTATTCTTCAAAAAAAAAAAGATTTTAAATTGCAAACAACAGTCTATGCTTTCACAGAGCTATAATGTACAGAGATATTAAAACCTGAAGTAGAGAGCTATAGAAGTACAAGACAAGGAGAGAGCTGTGTTTTAATTAACAGCCATTGGTCATTAACAGTTCAATTCCTGACATAGGGAAGATTTTCAGCATGCCTTGAATTCAAACATACTGAAGTCTGATGGAAGCCAAAATTGACATGAGCAGGTGTAGAAGTGCTCTGCTGGGGGATTTTATAACCAAGTGCACATATATTTCAAACTGTAAATATAATTATTTGATTACTCATTAACTTGTTAAAAATAAACAGCTGAAGAATGCATTAGTTGCTTTATAGCTGCAACATGCAATGCATCCAGAAAGTGATATAAGCCAGAGCCATATTTTTTGTTCGTGCTTACATAGCATCCTGTCAGAAGGTGTTTGCCGTCTTCACAGCCCTCAGACACACACACACAGCTCTGCAAGGAGAGGTTTTCAACAACTAAATAATCAGGATGATTAGCAACAGACCCCAAAATAACCTACAGATGGTTTTAGACTCGTTATGAAAAAGATTTCTGGGTTAACCTTTATTCCTTTTATTTTTTTTTATTTTATTTTACTTAGCTTAGATCCATCAAAGCAAATAAACTGATGGATTTGTCTAAAGTTTTGTTCAGAGGCAATATAAATTAATTGACTCTTTATCAGGAAAATCTAAATAACAGAGGGGCAGTCACAGGGGAGTTTTATGGTAGGGTTAAAGTTCCCAGTCTCTTCTGAATCTCTTACAGGCATTTGTTAAAAAAAAATTCCATTAAGATGCATGATTCGTGCATTTCTGGTTTACTTATTCTCTAGGTACCACAGATTTTCCTGGGATGGCTCATTTCCTCTAGGGGAATTCTCCTCTGCACTTCAGAGATTCCAGCTCATCTCCAACCCAATGTTCACAGGTCATGGGGGTGGAAAAAGAGCTCAACTATAAAGAGCTTTTAGCAGTGCATGGTTCTGTAATTTCAACTACTTCCACAATTTAAATTGGTTAAGAACCAGTGTTTTCTCTGCACTATAATATAGCTCTTCCAGGGATTAAGAGTGGATAAATAAATATCCACTCTCTGAATTTTGGGCATCAGCACCCCATGGAGATACTGGGAGGTAAGGACACACCTCTGGCCTTTCCTTCATTCCCAGGTACCCCATGAGAAGGATGCCATGACAGACATTTTCCAGAATTCCCATAAAACTCCTTTCTCTGATTCAGCTCCAGGGTCTTCCCAGCCTGCACCCTCCATGGCCCTCCTTTGCTCCCAACAGCCACAGTTCCCACTACTGCAATACAGTAAAGTTTAATCAATTCCCATCACTGCTGGCCCTTAGTCACTTGGCTCTGGAAAGCTATAAACTCATTCTGAGTTAACTTTGATATTTTAATTGCATTTGGAAGATTTCCCTTCCAATGAGCTGACTATGGCAGTGAAGCCATTCCAATGGCTAATTGATGCATTTTCTTGCCCCTTGCCATTATGCAGTAAAATATGCTTTTCAGAAGTCATATTTGTCTGGTTCTCTGGGAATCACTGACAAAGAGCTTTACCCTTTTTGAACAGCTCTGAACAAATTCAGTGTTTCATACACAATGTTCATAACCGCCTCGGAGATTTTCAGAATATTGTTTGTCATTGTTTTTCTATGGCTCATTTTCTCCCAGATACAGCTTTTGTTAATGTCGATGAGCTTTGGTTTTTAGGTACCAATGTAATTCATTGCAGCCTGCCTGCCACAGAAAGCAAAGGCTGGGGCTGTGCATGGATGGGATCCAAGAGCACACACCTCCCTACACGAAGAAGAGTAACGCTTGAGACAAAGCCCCATCTCATTATATCCGTTTGTGTTTGAACAACCATTCACATTCCGCTGCCTGGGGCTTTTGCACCATCATTTTGTAACCCTCTGACAAGGACCGTTTGTATTTTTAATGCCTTCCCTATGGAAAGTAATTAAAGTGGATGAAAAACTTTTGTGCTGCAGTGATTCATGGCTTCTCTCTTCCTACTAATTGTTTGGATTGAGAAGGGAACCTTTGCTGCAGCCCTCGGGGCAGTCAGGTATTTTACAGCCCTTTCTCCAGGGCTGCTGTGAACATTCCTGTCTGCTGGAGTAACTCCCACAGCTGAGGATTGGGAGGATTTCCATCACAATTTCCATTACACCGGGGAGCAACACTGCGGCACTGAAGGAAAACTGCCCTGACATTCCCTAATTCTGTCCTGCCTATAAATCTCCTCGCACAGCTCTTGGCTATCTTAGGCAATGTGATTAGAAAAGTTTATACAAGGAACCTTCAGGTCAGTTGAAGAGGTCAAAAACCAGAAGGGAAAAAATCTTGCCTTTATTTTTTTTCCAGTACTTCACTGCACTTTCCATTCACCTGGCTGTCCTAAAATATATTAACATGTGCATATTAAACTTTCTAATCAGAGTCTTTTTGCACAGCTATCAGGATGTTGTTTCCATCCAGCAACCAATTAAAACTAGTTGTTTGTCTGGCAAAAAATTAAGTGCTTTCCAGAAGGTACTAGAAGGAAACAATTAACAGATGATCTTCTGTGACTGCTCTTGACAACATTGTACACTTCATCATTGTTTGTCATCTCTTTTCTTCAGCATATAAGCAGACAAAGATTTTCCCTGGGGCAAAACTATGTCAATATGGGCTGCTACAATGACAGGTTCAAATTAGTGGTCGATGGGAATTGCCATAAAACTTGGCATCTTTCCTCTTCATCACTGAAAATGAAATTTAATTGATGAAAGCAGCAGCAGGTGGAATTAAAGCTTGTCTGTTTAACACTCTAGTGATAGATAGCAGAGATTTAGAAAATTAATTCTGGGTTTTAGAGAATAGCTGGTGTGAAAGAATAGATCAGAGCAGCAATTGGGGAACTTGGGCTGTAGAAGAGTCCAGTGTGTTAACTGTAGAGATGGGTAGGAGACAGCAGACTGAAAACTGAAGAAGAGATTTTGGCATGGAAAAAAAAAAAAGATTTGACATTAAAATGTAGAAGAATAATGAAGGTGAAAATGATTTCAATAAAAATGAATGGTTTTTATCCTAACTATTATATCCTTTTGGTTTACAGCGAGATGTTGGTCAATGTTTTCACTGGCTAATTTTGTATTTCAAAAGGGGAAGGATTCTCTGTCCTGAAAGCAGGAGGAAAAGTGCTTAGAACTCTGTGCTCATTTCCCTCCTCTGCTGTGAGCTTTTTCTGTGCCCTTCAGCCAGTCACTTGTGCTAGCATTTTCAAATGCAGTTGTCCTAACTAGACCATAACTCAGATGGTTTGTTGAGCATCCAACACCTACAGCACTAGAAACACTTGTAGCAAGAAAAATAAAACTCATTAAACCCAGAAAACCACTGAAGAAATCTACTTTTCTGAGCTATCTGTTAATAAAGAAGATTAGACATAGACCTGTTACAGACCTGTAAACAAACAAACATGAATCTTCATTTTATTAGGATTTTTACTTTGTGTAGTTGTTAAAACCTTGAAGTTTTCCTGAACTTTTGCCTATGAATTGAACAAAAAAACTTCAAAAGAAATTTAAACAGGATTACCAAGGCTAAATCTCAGGCTTTGACACTCAGCTCTTTCTTGATACACGTAGAACGCTGCCTGTTGATGATGACAGGGCAGATGGTACACAAACCCCTAGTCTCCAAAAAAATTGTGTTAGCACACAATGAAGCTAATTGTGTTAGCTTCATTTAGGAGGCTAGAAGTGTTTGGTCTGCATTTTAATACCATAAAACTTAATCTATTTAACATGGCTAGGAGAGCAATATTTTCCACTCTGCATTCAGAGTAACTTTCCACAACAAACACTAGGGAAAAGGTTTAAATAAGTCATGAAGAACTGGTCTTTTTTTTCCCCTCCTCTAATTTCTTGCATTTTTCTAATCCACCAGGAGCCTCTGCTACAGCATTCCCAGGTTCAGCTAGGCAAATCACATCCCCATTTTCACCATTCACTCCTTATTTTGTTGTTTCTCAGCTTGGGAGCAAGATTGGAAGAGATGCCATCACTCTCTCTTTGCAAGGGTTACCCAGAGGATTTGTGGGAATCTGATCTGAGCCACAGCCAGCTCTGCTTAAACCTGCTCCCCTGAGAAGTACTACAAAGAGAATCTGTAACCATAAAGATTTTCTGTTTATCTTTTGTAAAGGTATAACATTTATTATGCAGAAAATGTACTTTTTCTCTTCTCTGCGTAATTCCATCAATTAAACATCCTGCTCATTCTTTCTCATTCTTTCAGACAGAGATACTGAGCTGTAACATCACATTTCTGTGATCCCTCAGTTTGGCTGGGGAGTTTTTCAGCAAATTCTCTCATGTTTCTCACAAGACAATGAAAACACTGTGCTCTAAATCAAATTTTCCCCTAAACACAAAACATAAACCACTTTGTTTCACTCTTATTTTTTGTTTTGCTCTTATTTTTTGTTTTGTATTGAGAAGGAGCAACCCAGGCCAATATTTATGAAGATATCAAAGTGCAGCTTAGGTTCTCACAGGGTTTCAGTTTATTATCCTCAGAAATTACATAGCAAAGTCTTCACTTTCCCTGCTTTTTAAAGCCATTACAGGATGGTTATTAGATAAGAGTCAGAAAGACAGAAACTTCCCAAGGAGAAAGGGAATAGAAACATCTGGTAGGACAGCACTGGAAAGCAGCACCAGAAGAAAACTGGTGAGAGTGCCTGCTAAGTAGGCAGTTTCAAAATTAGGCCAAGGACAGACATGAGGGCATAGAGCCCTTATCTTTCATCTTTCATCCCAGTATTTTATTTAAACTGGCCTACTTGGCATTACAAAGATTTCAGTTACTTCTGCTGCTAAAATACCTCTGTAACTGAACATAAAGATCTTGGGACAACAGTCAGTC
This sequence comes from Climacteris rufus, assembly GCA_013398175.1. Taxonomy (NCBI): domain Eukaryota; kingdom Metazoa; phylum Chordata; class Aves; order Passeriformes; family Climacteridae; genus Climacteris; species Climacteris rufus. The sequence goes on from VZRZ01002687.1 coordinate 13,396, forward strand.
TTAGTTTTACATTTGCAAGTTACTTTCTAAAAAGTTGAGTGGTTTGTTTGGTTGGTTTTGGCTTGTTTGTTTGTTTGTTAAGTCAAACCCAGGATGTTAATTCAGCAAGTTTCACACTTCCAAAAAGGAAAGGAATGTAAAGACAGAATGGATCCTCTTGGTACCTCAGTGGTGGGTTTGTTTAATGGTTTTTCTTCCATTCAATGGCCAATCCAGCCCTCACCTGCTGCCTTCCAGGTACAGAGCTCCCCAGCTCTGCCTTGCCAGTGGCTCTGGCCAGACCATTAAAAACACAGACCATTACATGCTCCTCTAACTGATGGTTGGCCTTGCATCAGAGGAATTCTTATGCCCAGCCATGTGTAACACACATAACATTAGACAGCTCTAGCCTTATTTTGTTTCTAATAAAATATGTTAACAATTAAGTCCAATGATGGAAGCCAACCCTGTGTTCTCTCAACCCACTATTTGTCCATTTGTTTTTCATTTAATCTGTTATCTCTGCTAATATTTTGATTAGAATCAAACCAACTATGTAATAGCTATCATTACACATTCTCCTATAATTATTCCTGGTTGTGGCAGCCAGGATTCAGGATTGTGGTGCCCAGGATGCTGTGTGCTCTACACAGATGGGATAATTTCTGTACAACCCCCTGAAACTACAGTGTCATATAAGGAAAAAGGCACCCTGAGGAGCTTGGATGTGCAATCAGGGGGTCAATTTTGAGAATACCAGAAAAAAAGTTCAGAAAGAGTAAGAAATGAAAGAAAACACAAAGCAAATTGAAACTATTAACAAACCCCTTTCTGACCAAACTGAACTGGCTGATGGCTCAGGGACTGTGCAAGAGGTTGGGATCTCTGCCATGGCACTGTTCAGCTACTTATTGATGCTTCATACACAAATATGCAGCAGATTAATAAACCCACATTTCCAAAATGCACAGAGCAATCCTTTGAACCTGCCCAGTTTCTCAGCTCCATGGCTTCACCTGCACTCAAGGTAAGTACACTCAGAACTACCAATAATCAATAACAGGGCTTAGCTTGTTTGTTAATCAAATAATACTGCCCCCATTAAGCTTGATTGTATTTCAGTATAATGTTTTCATTTTACTTAGTTTTCCCCTATTTAAGGCAATTTTACAGATCTAGCTTTCATTTCTTTTCAGTTCCTGAACATTTTCCTTTGCCTAGCGAATGGAAATTATCTCAGCATCCTCTAATGTCTGTCTTCTTCCAGCAACACTCATTTAGAGGGTACACAAACACTTCCACATGTTGATATTTTGAAATCTGGAGCTAATTACATTAATTTCTATTCAAACAGGCCTATCAAGAGCAAATCAAGGGGAGACTGGATTTCCTGCTGTAGCATCTGAAGGTGAGCATTAAAGACATAAGAAGACAACTTTTTTATTATTATTTCCCAAGAAGACAACTCTTTTATTATTATTTCCCTCTTCAGATGTCCTTAGAATACTAAAACAAGCAGCTTATAGGAAAATGCAATAACTTTCATTGCACTGGCTGATGTGATCCAAAAGGAAACTGATACAGACAATTCTGTCACCCATCTGAGCTCACACGTTACCAACATCCTCATCATACTCAGGGAAAACAACGATTTTAAGCACAGGAAATAGCAGCAGTTACACAGATACTACACCTCTAGAACTTGAAACATCCACATACTTACAGAACAGTTAAGGTTCGCTTTACTCAAACCTTGGAAATCCTGAAGATGTGACACATCTGTAAGCACATATATATATATATATATATAGGTGTGTGTATATATAATAAACTAATATAATTTTAAAATATGCTTAACTAGGGCTAATTTTCAAGCAGAAGATTAAATCTGCCATTGCTTTCCATTCCTTAGGATTCTTAGAAGAGCTTTATTCCCAATTGAGGAAGCTCATGTTTTCACTTTAACTTTTCCCTGGTTTGTTCCACATCTTCTGATCTTATCAAACTCCAACCATGTTCAACATCTGCTGAATTGGTTGCTCAATGTGATCTAACAATGAGCAACCCAAAACTGAAAAGATAAATCACAATTTCTTGATTTGAAGAACACAGAAAAAGGGGACATGGGGGAGCGAACTCTTGAGGTGAAGAGTTTGGGGAAAAGCAGTGCAAGTTTTTTTCTTCACAACTCCATAGAATTTATAGAAAGAAAAAATAAACTATTTCCCTTTTTTTTCTGTTCAGTTCTTACACAACTCACACACAAGTATAAAATTTAAAAATTAATAACTACCTTATAAAATTTAATTCCCTTTGCCCTGACAGAACTTTTCTTTCCCCCAAGAAAATTCACAAGATTCTACGAAAGCAGTTGCAGAAAGGCAGTATTCTTAAGCTAACATCAACATACACAGTATTAAAACCACTGAGATTTGTTTTCCTCTTTCTTAATATAGGAAAAAAAATATTTTTTTAACACAAGCAGAGCTCAGGAGAAAGACAAATCCCATCCCTGTTCCTTTCAGATCTTGTATATATGGAATTAAAATGAACTTACATTTTTTCTACTGCTGCTTCAAAGTTGTATTGTTAGACACAGCCTCCAAGGAAGCAGGAGAGTGAACTATTGTGCTGGCTTCAAAATAAGCAATAACACTGAGGTTATTCAAAAGAACATAATTTAAAAAAAAAAAAATAATTAAAGGGACCCAACTCTAAAATGTTCTAATTAAAGGAAGTAAAACATACACATACACACAAAAATAAATCCACCCCACACACAAAAAAATCCCAGACATACCATAAAACTGGGAAAGAAATATAGTTTAGAACTTTTCCTGTGTAAGCCTTTGAAGGGCTCTTTATAACCCTACTCCAGGTGCTCTCTGGCCCAGGTTGGCTCCCATGGATTTCAGCTGCCCGGTTTTTGGAGCAGCTGCTTCCTGCACTCCACATTGCCGATGTTCCGCTGCTCTGGGTTTGTGTCCCACCTGTGCCCTGCAGGGATTTGAAATCCTGAAATCCTACTCTGGCTGCAGCAGGGGATGCTCACACCCATTGTGGATGTGTCAAGAGAACAAGAGACTTTTTCACACCTCCTGGCAAAGCCTCAAAACTTCAGATGTAGATCGCTGTGTGCCTGGGCCACGAGGAGTTCACTTTATATTGAGACTAGATTTGGTTTAGGAAATATTTGCTATCCAGTGTAGTGTAGAAGTGTAGTGGTCTTACCACAGTTTTCGTGGCTATTTAGTGACACTCCACAGTTGGCAGGGGTTTACTGATGGAAATGTGTGGCTCAATGCACCAAAGAGCCAAGTCTGGGATCAGCTAGGATTGATCTTGAGGCTGATTTTCCACAAGGCCATCCACTCAATGTAGTAAAATTTTCATCTCCATAAAAATAAATTTAAAAATCACTTTCTAGTGGTCACATGTACATGTCATGTGCTTAACCCGTGGATGGCTGTTCCCTCAGGGCACAGGCAGCATCTCCAGGAGGCTTTTGTATATAACAAATATCCCACCTCAGTCACTGCTATCTGATTCCGTATTCCTCTGACTGTCTGCCTCTGTGACTTTTGAATTTCTCAGGATGTGGTTTTTGTCTCTGAGCAAGCTAGCACTCCTCAAAGTGGGCTACAATGCACACCTCTGTGTGCACTAAACCTTCGGGGCTGAAGAGAAAAGACACACAGCTCTCTGTTACATTTCATTTCATCAGCTCTGCCAGATGTTTCAACACCCGGAGTACTTAGCACGTATTCATGGACTCTTTCCAGCTCATTAAGGGTCTGTGATTCCCTCACAACCCGGCAGATATGTTTTCAAATATCCGCTTTCCTACTTCTCTGCCAGATAAGAACAGTTTGCAGCAGTTTTCTCAGCTTTCAATGCAATTCCCCATTTCTATTAGAGTCAAATATTGCTGCAAGCTCTGGTTCTAGGCTAAAAGAGCCTGCTCTCACTTCCACCATACACAGATATTTTTTATATCAGTGGTATTTTGAAAAAGATTAATTGGGGGAGAAAATGTCTTCTGAAAGGATTGTGTTGCCGTCATATTTATTTGTTTCCAATCTCTTTTGTAACGTGTCTGAAAGTCCCCGCTGGTAGTACAATTTTGTTGCTAATGTTTGTTTTTTTGCTGGTTCTCACAAACGTTTCAGAATATTCAGGTTTTTTACCTGATAGACTGCTGTGGTTCCCACTTGTGCAGACTGGTCTCCATTAGCCAGCTCACCAGCAGATCTTAAATCATGCCAGCAATTCTTTCATATCTGTTTGTTCCTGCTTTTGCCCTCAGCAGGTACCTCCAGAGTTGTACCATTATATTTTGTTTGAGTTAAATTAATTTCCTAAGCTCTTTTGTCATAGTCAAGAAAACAGTGTGCTGCATTTTGCTCTGACTTGCAGGAGGCAGGGAATTAAACAACTTGTTCTCATCAACTGCCTTAATTCTTAGAGCAGTGACAAACTAATACTGCTTTGCCAGTGCAACCCCTTCTCATCCTTTGGATTTTGAAGGCAGTGAATCTCCATTTCCTCTGAAAGAAATAAATATTCCACAGCCTGTGGAATTAGTCAGGGCTGTCCTACCTGGCTTCCAGCAGTGATTAACCTTTGGCAGGTGCTCCTGTGGAAGCCTCCAGCATCCCTGAGGTGAAATTTGTCTTTGCCGATATCTCCAGCCACGACGGTTTGGAACACCACGGCTGCTGGTTTGCTGCTTCACACAGCTCCAGATTGCCACCAGAAATCTCTCTCACTGGCAGAGATAATGAATAATCTCCATTTGGAAAAAAAAGAAAGCACTGAGAAGTGCTTTTGGTTTTGGAAGATCTATGCCCTAAAACCAGGTGTGCTGGGCGGGGGGCAGTGAATTATTCAGCAACCCACAGCTGCTTCAGACACTGGTGGCTCAGATGTGGCTCTGCCTTGACTAAGCCTGGAGACCTCAAACAGGAGCTGTAGGTCAAGAAAATGAAGAAATTCCACATCTAAACACATGCTGAAGTTAAATGTCTCAAAATCCATTGCAGCTGTTGCATCAAACTCGGATCCAGTTGAGCTGTGCTTCGGAGGTTTCCTGGTCTGGAGCCACATCTATGTGAAAAACGCAGGAGGAAAAATGATGAAGGAAAAGAAAAGATGTATTTGAAAGTTTCTCAGCTGACATAGAGTATCTTTTTCTCTTTTTTTTTTTACATTTTGTTTGGATATGAAAGTGAAGAAAAACTACCCTAAAAGATTGGGAAGGGTTTACACTGCTGTTGGCAGTGCAGGAAAATGGTATTTTCATAATTGACCTTGAAATGGCAAAGCTGAGAGCTGACTCATTTAATTTCAACCCACATTTATTTCATCAGCTGTGTCAAAATGGGGAAGTAATTTTTCTCTTGGTGGTTGAGAAAAACATCCCAAGTAATCAGCAAATCAGACAGGTCTGTCAGGGAGAAGCCCTGAGTTCCTCATATTAAACCAGACTAGGCATTTCTGAAGCCCAAGAGCAACACAGAGTGAACACTTGGAAAGGAGAATTTGCTATTTGGAATGGACTTGTCAATGGCAAGGGGGATGTTATTTTGAAAGAAAATCAATGCAGAGAGATGGCAGCAGAGGTGAACAGTAAACAGTTGGTAAATGAATGCCTGTCTCTGTATGGTCTGAGCCCAAAACCTACTTGTTTTTTTTTTTTTTTCTTCTTAGGAAATCAGACTGCATTTATTATTAATTTGAATCCTGGTTTCCTAAGGTGTCACCCTTGAATAAAAAACCTAGCCTGAAAGCAAAACTACCAACAACACATGCTATGGACAGTCAATCTGACTGGTGGATTCCTCACTAGGTTCTAACATATTTATGCCAAGGAATTTTGATTGTACTGTTTTATTATACAGTAAGCATGATTATAATAGTGTTGCTGCCTGCATTCCACACAAGATCTTAAAAATATTGTGGTCTTTTGAAAGTCTCACAAATTCTGCATCCCTTCTGAGAAGATATGGTAGCAGTTAAATTTACATGGAGATGAAAGAAAGATATTAGGTATGAAAGATGGCAAAGAAAAAAAAATTAAAAAATCACCAACCCAAACAAAAAAACCTCCTTGCAAACTTGAGAGCAGAGAGAGTCGGTCCATACCCTTCAATGTCAAATTTAAGTCAGCAGTCGGAGCCAGAGAGCTCCCTTGTCTTGCTCAGCCCCAATGCCTTGCCAGGCCATACTGAACAATGCTGTTTGTACCCTGCACACATCACAGCAGCCCCAGCTCCTGCGTGCCCAGAGTCTCCGAGCGCCTCCCAGGATGTTCAGCACAGCTCCAGGAGCTCACTCTGGAGTTTCACCACACCCTGGCCAACTCCAGCATCCCTGAGGTGCTGGAGGTAACTGTTCACACACACAGGAGCACAAACACAGCCATGTAACAAGTACAGCCAACAGAAGGGTGTTGTTGGGCTGATTTCCTCTAGGGAGGCGGTGGGGTGTTGTCATCGTCCTTCTTCTTCCCTGCTGGTGATGCTGAAGCAAAGCCCAGGACATGTCAGTCACTACAAAGGTGTGACAGTATCAGCTGCTGTAGAACTGCCCTGACTGAACTGGTTTTCTCAAATGGACAAAACAGAGGAAGGAAAAGGTTTCAATGCAGAAAATAAAGCAAAAAGGGCATTTCCTGGAGGAGGTGGTTTGATACAGTGACTTTAATCCCATATTTAACATACTTCATCTATTCTACTGCCCTCATACACTGTTACAGACACAATTGTGCACTGAGTTCAAGAGCTGCTTGAGGGAAGCAGAGTCTGGTTTTCAGAAGATCTACCTTGTTTCCCTGAAAGTTTTCTGTATGAAAGCAGCCTCTAATTATACAAAAATGTAATAATAGAGAGACAGCAGCTTACACAAAACAAGCAATGAATGCTCCATGTGTGTTTTGCAGCTGTGGAACTCATCTAACTTGTTGCTTTTTGAGATTACTTCATAAAAATAGGTCCTGATCCATGACTGGGATTCTTAGGGTTTAGCACAGTATAACATCTGTATTCATATGAGCACAATATGTTCTTTAGCTGCCCATTCAGTTCCTCCTCGCTGTGAGACAGCCTAGAACCTGGACAAAACCTTATGATTTGTAATAATTAGCTCTGAGTTTCATGAAAAACAGAAGTGGCTAGAAGGAGGGCTGTTGAAACCTCTGTATCCTGAGACAGAAGGATGCACTTTGACATTGAAGGATTGAAATGCATCTGAAAGACTCTGGCTTTATGGCCATACATTTTTTCTTTCAGTGGCAAATATTCTACTTTGAATAACTTCAGAATATCCAATCATGTATTTGGTTTTATGTTTATAAAGCCGAACATGAAAAGAACATGGGAACCCTGATATATTATTTAGGCTCAGTAAAAAAACTGGCATGAGGGCAGCATCTTGTTATATTATACAAATACATAACATTGGACACACAGTGGGATAGACAAAGCAATGATTTCATATTGCTGTGATGATTTAAAAAAAAAGCCCCAAAGTCAAAGATTTAGATGACTGCTTTTATTATGAGAGATAAAAATACATTTCTCAAAGGAATCCATTAATGTAGGGAAGCTACTGTCACACACTGAATTTTAATGGCTCTCTGAGCAAAGAGAGAACTTGATGTTTGGCACAACTTTATATAATTTCATCTTTTCAAATAATCATTCTATGATTCTGTTAGAAAGAGGGGGGAAATATGTTATTTTTAAAATATTTAATGATTTGTGTTAATTTCATTCTGTAGTCAGCAAGGTTGGATCTATGTATATTTGAAGTTTTAGTATCAGGCAGATAAAGTCACAGAAGTATAATATTTTGAAAGGTTATGGAACTGCTTAACTAAACTGCATTTTAGCTCAAAATGGTGTATCCCAGCTGAGTCTACCTTAGAACAAAGTTAATTTTCAGATATAATCATTTTGCCATGTCACAGACAGAAAGTGTGACAGTCCTATTTAGACTTTCATAGATAATATTTAATTTGCCTTATTCACCCTTCCCATTAGAATATAGAAACTGTTTCCAGAATAAACAGCCTGCCTTCTTTTTGATTATTGATCATAACTTTTGACACTACAGTATATTAAGCCATGTAATTTTGCCCGTGTTCAGTTTTCTTGGCACAAGGATGAGAACAATGATAAAAACCATGGAAAAGAGCCCGGCCATGAGAGCTCAAAAGAGCTCACTCTCATTTGAGTAGAGAGCACAAAATTTACTCAGAAAGAAAAATGAGAATATTTAAGGGTTAAATGATTCTTCTGATGACCCTGACTACAGGAAGTCAGTACAGTTGAACTGTACTGAATACACTCCATTATGAAACCTTTAAATAAAATGCAGATACAGTTTCCCCACTTAATAACCCAAAAGAGAGGTTACAATAAAATTTTTGAGGTTCATCTGAAACAGGTTGAATATTTATTCAAGTGGAAGCAGTCAAGAAGAGTTTCACTCTTAAATTCCATTCAATTAAAGGCCATTTGGTCCCCATCTGTTTAAAGAGACAAGGGGACAGTGGACACAGACAGGAGAGCCTGTACCCTCTAACAGCAGTAAAATGGGCAATTTGACATTTTTCACAGACCTTTGACTGCTACAAGATATTTGGGAAACAAAATGCAAAACTAGTTCAAACTGCTTAGAGTAGTAGTGGAAGCTAAATAACTTTCTCTTGCATGTTTGTTTTCTCCTTTACTTTGGCCTCCTCCTCAGACAGAGGCATTTCAAAAGAAGCTTTGTTACACAAGGGGTGAAAATAGAGCATTACCATATTCAATTTCCCACAAATGTGTCTTGTAGCAGTAAAAGCAGATGGCACCAGAAACAAATGAACATCAACTCTTCTTGGAGTATGTCTAATGAGAACAGGTTGGTTTTGATGAAGATAATTGACTTCTGAAAATTCATCAGTTTTTATGCCATAAAAGGAAATTGCAGCAAACATTTTCTGTAGCGTGTAATCCTTGCATCCAGGCAGAAGGGGAATTTAATGATCTTCCAAGGGTTGATCATGTGAAAGGTCTGAGCACTGAGTTCTTGATGAACTAATTAAAGTCACTCAAAACTTTTTCAGGAGCCTTCTGGTAGCACATACACCCAACTGAAAGAGTTCATTTTGGTTAAAGGCGTCCCTGTAACCCTGCAGTGCCAAGAGCTGGTTTTGACCTATTAGCTGGGCATTTATTGCTGATCTTTCTGAAAGACCTACACTGGGTTATTTTCTGCCTGGAACTACTATATTTATGCTGAAAACATACTACAGGATTATAGATGCAATGGCCAAGGATGCAAGTGATTTCCAGCAATCTGGATTTCAAATATCTATTGACACATCACTTTTTGCCCTATATGAGGCTGAAATTTAAGAGTCCACTGCCCCCATGGTTCTGAAGGGAGAAAGGGTTGGTAGAAGGCAGGACAATAAAACATTTCTATGCCTACACCTTGTGTGGAAGAGCTGTGAAAAGTTTCTGCCTGGGAGCTTGTAGGGATTTCCACAGGACTCTGATAAAATCATTCCTATTTGAAGAACGCATTGATATGCCTATGGTTTTTAAAGGTTTCACTTATCTTTTCTGTTATTTTCCTACATTCAGCTCAAAGGCAGCTTGGATTTTTCATGCTTTACATCTCTCTTGCTCTGCCCTGTTTTAGGTGCAGTCACCTCCCTCTTGGCCTTTTACTGTGAAATTCCATGATAAAAACCACTAAGGCAGCCCCATACTCATCTCATTTTCATCATTTTGTCATTCTGTGGGGTTTCCAGTGCTTCCCCTCACAACATCTTCCCTAAAGACTCCAGGAGTAAGTGGATATAAAAGCCATTGATAACAAATATAGGCATTAAGGCTGTTTGAATTCCCGTGTCTATCGCACAAAAGGGTATTCGTGTTTCTTCTGCAAACATTAAAAATCAGACACCTGGAGAAAAGAGATAACACAAATATTCTCTGGAACAGTTTTCTTCCTCCAAGCACTTCTGAGAATTTGCAATTCACATCAAAACTAAGCAGACTTGCAAATTCCTTGTCTGTGGTCACAGGCATTAAAGCATGTGTGAATGTGGACATTAGGAATTCATCTCAGGTTAATATACCCTCTGTTCCCAAAGAAAGCTAAAAGGCAGTCACACCACACTACCTCCAAAATGGCCCAATAACATTGAACTGACAACTTTTAAGAGGATTTGCAGTGAAGATGGAGAAACAGGCACTGGATAATACAAGGGAGGTCAAGCTTCAGCTCCACAACTCTAAACAGTAACACATTGGAGGTTAATCCTGAGTGTTTGTCTAATAATTGAAACTCTGTGAATTAAATTCAATTGTTGTTCAGAGAGCAGGAAAATGAAATGCAAATGTAATCAACTGCAAATGAAATATTGACACTTTTCCATATATGCCCAAAGTCTAAAGAAACATTTTGCAGTTGGTGCCCATGCCTCACAAAAATACATAAATATTATTTATGATTGGAATGTTTAGATGCAACTCAAAATTTAGAACACCTGTAATCTCAGATTTTGGGTTGAAACCAACAAAGACAGATTTACAAAATATTGCTCAAGATGATCTTTTAAATACCAAATAACTAATATATTTGCCAAAGGAAAAAGCTCAATGAAAATAAGAGAATTTGTTAAAAAAAATACTGAACTCAAATATAAGGTGACATTTATTGGAATTGGAGCTATTATAATGATGAACCCAGACCTGATGTTCAGGGATAGGGTTTTGTCAATATGAATAGAAAAAGAGAGGAAAGAAAGAAGCTTGAAAACATAGAGATACTGGGGTATTAGTATGAATATATTAAAGTATGCCAATGAATTTTGTCTAGCTGAAGCATACTCATTTCCATACCACTTACTGGATATGATTACTTAACATTTTAGTTAATATTCAGTGTTAATTAGATAGACTGGCAGGAGAGACATGACTCAACATCTTCTGCCTCTTCTCTCTCCTTTATTAAAGCAACGTTGGCCTCAGGACAGCAAAGGATTTTGCTACTTAACAGTAGCATGGTTAAGTATATTAAACAATACCTCATCAAAGAGGCTGTGAGTTTTCAAGTGGTTTTCTATTAAGTTTTCTCAGCCCCCTCTTCAGCACTGTAAGTGATTCCATTATATTCAGCACAACTTTGCTGGGGAGAGGAATATCCATCAGGTTGACATCAAAGATGCTAGAAAGATTCAGCCAGGAAAAGTTCTTTGATTTAGACATTTTGGTCCCCTGCTTTGAAGTTTTTTTTTCCTTTCTTTGCTTACAAATCTTTGTATAAGCCATAAAATACTCCACTGATCCCCAGGCTTACACAAGTCTGCTTCTTTTATAATTTCTAACAGCTGCAGCACTGCTGGATTTAATTAACCTGACAAAAGAGCCCTCTCCCTCCAGAAGAAGAGCTTTTATTCACTGAAGAAGTCTCAAATATTAGGACAGGTCTGTAAATCAGAAAGGCTGAAGTTTTCTGGCAGATGTCCATATCCACAAACAATAAGGACCCTTATTTGCCAGGGCCTGGAATTTAAACTCATGTACAATGTGGTATAGAGGATCTGAGAAAAAAGGCAGATAATCCTCATTCCTCCTGCCTAACTTGGATGCCACTAAGCTGGAACATGCTACCCTGTAGCCTGGCACGGATCACTGAAATTATATAATATGGTTGGCTGAGATTTTTCACGTTCAGGATTCTGGAACAACCCATGACACTTTCACAAAACTGGCTGGGAGCCTGTTGCAGGGATCCCAGGGATGCTGCTGCTCCAATCCCTCCTTCTCGGGGTGCACTCCATTTTCTTTCTTGTTTTCTCACTGCAGCAATATGTGAAAGCTAACCAGAATTTCCCAAAGTGTATTGATAAAAGTCTCTTTTGTGCAGACATGGCTGTGTCACACAAGCATGGCTGTAACAGTACAATACAGATGAAGTCCTGCTGAGGGTTTTTCTGCTCCAGGCCCTGTTATGATAACTTTGATCTGTGAAAGCAGTAGAAACACATCAACAGGAATGGGCATGTACCAGTAAATGGGATATAACAGTGTCTTTCCTCTCACTGCAGGATCCCCTTGATTATGATTTCTCTGATTCTCTTTTGCTCTTGTCTAACAAAATTCTGCAGCTGGAAGCTTCAACCTGTTTATCACCAGCACTTCTAAACTTCAGCTCTCTGGAGCCATGGCTTATAAATGAAAAAATCCTGACTAACCCTCCAAATCCTGGTTCAGTGCTACAACCAGTGCCCCTCAGCAGAGTGGGTGATGTCAGGAGGGAGCTGCCAGGTCCCACTCCTGAAGAAGCAGGCTCCAACACCAGCTCTCTGTGCCAGGCTCCCCCTCTGCCTGCACAAGTCATGGTCTCTCCTGGAGATACTGGATTAAAACATCAGAAGCTTTGCAGCCCTTCAGGTTCAGGTATGGAATTTCCTCCCTGTCCTTGTCCCTGGTATTCATGTGCTGCTCCCTTGCTTTTATACTGCTTTAATCCTACCTGGATATGCTCAGAGGGAGAAGCTGTCATAATTTTGTCATGCTCAAAAGGAAGCTTTTTTAGACTTCTCCCATAAATCAAGCTTCTTATTCCTTCTCCTGTCCCAATTTACATTCATCTTCCTTTGCCAGCTGTGTGCCCAGTTTTACTCAGGGACTGTGTGAATTGACCCAGCTGAGCTGAGAGTGAAAGAGGCTCTGGATGGTGGAGTATATTTGCCAGGGCAGGGTTTTATGCCACCGGGAAACATCCTCTAACCTCCAAGGAAGTCCCTATAATGCCAGGAGGGACTGGGAGGATTTACGGTGATATCAACTCCTGATCCAGTTTCTTCCACAAGCAAACACTGGATCTTTGCCTATGGATAGATAACACATGCATTTATAAATACATAGAAAACAGAAAAGAAGCTGTTTGAGAGAAGTAATGCAAGGAAATGCAAAGATCATTAGATTAAAAAAGAAGGATTTTTTAAAAATATTTTCACCAGTGCTCCTTTTTTTTCTAATTGTATTTCAAGCTTTTGAGAAAAAAAGTTTTTAAAACCCATCTCCCAAAGACATTCCCAAATGATCAGAGAAGAGCAGGACATTTCCCAAGACCAAAATCACTACTGATAACTTAATTTAACACTGTCACATCCCACCATCAGTGCTTTCCTTGCCAGTGCTCATTTCCCAGCACACACTTTATAAGCTGACACTGTATAAGACAGCCCTGAAATAATTTTCCTGTCTGAGAAGAACTGTGCTGCTCCTTTCCTGATGCAGATGTGGGTTCCAGCCAGCAGCCACAGGCTCTCTGTGCTGCCCTCAAAGCTGGCTCTGACCACGTGCTGGGTGTGTAATGTCAGGCCAGCAGCTCCTCCAGATCATGGGCTTTTCCATTTCCAGCTCAGCTGGTTCCCCAGAATAATTATGTGCTTCAGGTGGTTCAGAGAATTTCTATAAGGGACTGTCAGAGGTAATCGCAAGTAATCTGTAGGCACATCTATTTCAGTCACGCCATAAATGAAAAATGTCAACTCTTCCTTGCCCTGCTCTGAACGATGGAGATGGCTACATGGCAAAAATCAGGGCAAATACATGTTTCTTTGCTTTAGCCAACGGTTTTATCCCTCTATTTTTTTTCCCTGCCAAATTTATTTGAGATTTAAACTGAAATAATTTTAATTTTAATTTGTAATTTTCATCCTTTGCAGAAGCTATTGTCTATGCTAGCCATGAATTTGAAACAAGTATCTGCCCTTCTGAAAACATGTTTTCCCATAATAATCTGCTCATTAAGATGACTTTGCTGTGTGTGTTTTATTCCCTGGCTGCACAGAGCCTCAGGTCTTTCTGCCCCGTGTCAAAGGTGTGCTGGGAAATGACTCCATGAGGATACCAAGACCTAAAGAGGATCTCACAGCCCAGTGAGAACACATCACAACCCTGGAGATCTCAGTGTTTTCTTAACATGAAGCATCTCCCCTCCCCAGTTGGGATCTTTTCTGCAACATCAATATATTTGGATTTATCCCCCTCCTGGGCCAGCTGGTGTTGACTCAGTTGAGTGCAGAATGTTCCAGACTGGCTTTCCATAGGGCAGCTTGGGTCTGCATCACCTGCATTGGGAACAGGTTAAAAATAAGCTGTTCAAGTCTGGAGTCAGATTCTGATTAGAAGCAATCTTCCTCCAGCAGCTGGAATCAGGGAAGACAGGGAGTACTGAATTAACTGTAAAAAAGTGTCTTTGAATTCAGTTTTAAAAAATCCTGTCTGCATTGTAGTTTCTTCCTCTGACTTCAATTGAGGTATTTTATGATCTGCTAGTTAAAAATGTAGAATTCTGAGTAACTGTTGCAAGTCCAAAAGAAATTTAAAGCTTTTATCTGAGCACCATCTCATGATTGATTTCATGGCTACCAAAAATCCAGGGAAGCACTAAGATTTTGAGCTGGTTTGGAAAAAAAATCAGGAAGAAAATCGAGGTGCTGATGGAATTTTTCACAAGGCAAGGGTGCAATCATGAAAAGCACACAGTCAAGATGTAAAATCAGTCCAGATGTGACAGTGTAAAAGGCCACATTTTGGTAATGAAAACAGAGATTGCACATGTAATGGAAGCTCGTCAGTCAAAGAGGGAAAAGGATAAGTGGCAGCCCAAATGAATATATTCAGGACTCTCCAGTGAGGTCACAAAATACTGCACACACCAGGGTGGATGGAGACTAAAAGAGGGGTATCTGTCACCCCCCACTTGTTTTCAGTACTGGGAGAAAAGGTGACACACAGGGGGAGCAGAAATGATGGGACAAAGTGAAGATATGGGGAAGTGATGAGAAGGACCTGAGGGCATATTTTGGTCTGGAAAATGGTGTGCCATGAGCTGCCTCAGCCAAGCACAGCACGGCCTCACTAACCTGTGTTTAAAGCCATGATAGCAGCAAACACTGATAACACACAAGCATTTGCAAACGGGTGCAAAACCAAAACTCTCTGTAGTCTCTATGTCCTCCTTACCCCCACCTAATCACTGTAGAGTACTTCTTTCCCTTGAATCCCTTCAATTAACAAAACTATGAATACAGTGAGGAACAGATCCATTTTAGCAATTTATGCAAGGGTATCCTAAGGTCAAAATGTGACATTTTCTGTTTGCTTTTTATTTCTCATGTAAAAGAAATCTTTTTGGTCTTACATTTCCTGGACTTCACTAACCTGTTCCCATAATCTTATTGTTTTTCCTACCTTTTCTGGAAAGTCTATAAAAATTTTGAAATGTACCCTGGCAAGCAAAAGCACTGTGGACTGAATTATCTGGTGGAAAAAGTGCTGCATTTTGTGGAAAATGGAGACACCATGGACACCATGGACACCTGGAGACACCACAAATCTGGGACCAACAGCTTGCTCCACATGGCTGCATGAGATCAGGCCAGATTGGATGGAGCAACCTGGTCTGGTTGTCCATGGCAGGAGGGTTGGAATGAAATGATCTTTAAGATCCCTTCCAACCCAAGACTTTCTATGATCCTATCATTTGTTCTTTGCCTCTGGATATGAACCATTCCAGCAGTGAGCTGCCCACAGGTCCCTGGGATATTACACTGATGTCTGTCATGAAGAGATGAACACTTGGTAGCTCATCCCCACCTTTAGCTTCCCAATAACTGATCCAATGGGTTGCAAATACTGTGATTAAAATTAATTTTTAAATGAATGCTGATACCAAACTTACCCAAAGATAACTAAAGGTATGGAAATGGCTGAAAAAAGGATCACATTATGTTCTTCTGTTCTTGTTCTAAACAGAAACAGATGAAGAGATGTCTAATGAAAATTGCTTTAATACACTTGTCAGTGAAACTTTTTTGTACTTCCAGGAAAACTCTAGTTTTTAAGTGCTTCAGTAAAGCACACAAAAGGAAGAAAAGTGATGGTCTTACTGACATAGGGCAGATTTGATTCCTGTTCAGGTTTTCCCCACTTTCAGAGTTGGGGTGATTTTTTTTTTGTTCCTAGGTGAAACAGAACAAAAGCAGGAATGGCAATATATTTTCCAGACAACATAGACTTTTGTTTTTCATTTGGTAATAAAAAATACCTCCTCCTTGCAGCATAGGGATGATTTTTAAGAAATTAACTGACAGGCAGCATTCCTCACCCATCACTAGACAGCACAACTGCTGGGAAGTAGCAAATATCACACTCAGCTTGCCTGTCAGCCTTGAGGGCTTGACAGGGACGGGGTTTTTTGTTTCGATTTCCAAGATGTTAAGCAGAAACAAGGACTCTCAGAGCACCCTGGGCCAGCTCATTGTCGGGCTGCATCTGCACTGAGGAGATAGCACTAAGGAGGAAACAAAGCCACATCTGATTGTGAGGGGAGCAATGGCTTGGCCAACTGCAGAAAGAGATAATAATGTGAGCAGAGTATCCTTTCAAATCTGGGAATGGTTTATGCAATGTTCATCAGCTGCCTCCATCAACTAAGAAAAAAATTATGCATGGTAGTTGTTGTAAAATTCCAAATCCTAGTCCTGCAACCTGTTTTGTTTGCTGGTATCTGCAAAGAGCCACATGATTGGTTTTTATGAGAGCAGGGGTGTAGGGGATTCACAGATGGACAATTCTCTGCACACTAATCAGTGTGGGTTTTACTTTATTTATTTCATCTTTAGATAAACACCTCAGCTGTAAAATTTAGATCTTTCAGTAGTTGCTTAATTTTTAAAAGCATGTGATAGTCACTATATAAAGGTATTGAAAGCTCTATTCTAATAATTAAGTGTAAAAAAGCAGAGGATTTTTAATGCCTTTCTTTGTAAGCTGGATTTCTTCACCTTTTAATGAAAAAACTCTTGGGTTTGCTTTTGGTGGCTTTTCTCCTAATTGCCATCTCTGTAAACAGTGTTGTGGGTAGTGCTAATATTTGATTTTAACCTTTTATTCATCAAAGATTCTATAACAAGACCTTAGTTGATACTTTTGCTGAACAGGTTAGGAAAAAAGCAATCTTCTTTGCACAAACATTTAGGATTTTCAAGGATAAAGTACAGCAGGAACTTTTACCATGTGATATCAAATAGGCAGCTGAGTGTTGAGACATTAACCTGTGTTTGAGAACACCCTGAGTTACATGTTTGGATATAAGACTATTAATTTAAACACTCAAATAAATTTTACTTTTGCACAGTATTCATCCACAATTTAAATTAGATTTATTTGTACTTATTGGACGTACACAAGGTATGTGGTTTTTTCTCTGGGTACAAAAAGCAACCATATGCTTGCAATGGGAATAATGCTATATTGTCTAAAAAAAAAAAAAAATCACCAAGAACAAGCCCAAGTTTTCCAAGATAAATTAAATACCGCATATGACTGCTGACAAAAAAAATATGACGTTGACCTGAAATGACACACAAGTCTGCATCAGCCTGGAGCTGTAGTACATTTTTCTCCAGGTGAAACCTTTACTGGGTTTAATATTGCACTTGCTCAGAAAGTCTTGTCACCATTCCCTGCCTTCCTATCTGTCTTGTAAATTATTGCTGATGTTAAGCACTTCAGCTTAACGAGTTCAGGTTAGAAATACAGACTGCACCCTATCAAGCCCACTGATAAACACTGAAATGTCAAGGAAAGTGTTGGGGGAGCGAGGCAGGGAATGGAGTGAGGGCACTGTGATTAATCAGAAATGATTTACCTGAGCTGCCTGGATATTTTCTGAGAACACCTATAAAGATTGCTTACTTTGTGAGCCGAGCCGTTCTGAGCTGCTCTCCTGGGCAGTGTGTTAGTCCCCAGACCATACTTGAAGCTGTATTGTTGTGCTTAGGGAACACAGGCTCAGAATGTTTCCTTTACAAGAGTCCTTTAGCATATTTAAATGGTGAAATGCTCTAAAGAGCTTTTAAGAAAACATTAAGAGAAACAGAACAATGGCTGGGCTACATTTTAATGAATTTTCTAAAAGTTAGTGTCCAGCTGCCAAAAAGAATATTATCTTTCCCCTTAGGTTTGTAAAGACTTCAAGTATGCTTTGTTCCTTCCTGGCCCAGATGTGTTTCACAGCTGCAGAGTTAACTGCTGCTGCAATTTGTGATGTATGATGTGCAAGGAGCTCAACCAAGGACCCCTTCCAGCCTTCAATTCCCTGGTATGCCAAAGGTGAGAGATAAAACCTATTCCCTGGGATGGCAAGTGGTGTAAATGAAAAGGACAAAATAAATGAAGGCAGGATCTGTGTTGCTGAAAGTCGCCCAGAGAAGATGAATCAAAAAATGGCCAGATAGTTTAGATGGAAGAAGGTAGAAAGATAAATTGGATGACCCCTTAGAGTCCCTTCTATCTAATTTTAAGTGATGTGTCAGGCAGAACAAGGAGACAGGAGTCTCTTCTTCCCACTGTGTGCTCCTCTTTGCACACCTGTCACACTCACAGGCACCAAACTGTGCATTGCTGGTTAGAGGAGGACTGCTGAAAAATGCTGGTGGCCTTTTCTCTCCAGGTATCTCACGGCATGGGAATATGAAGAGCTGCTACCTGTCAAAAAGCCAACTTTCCTAAACAATATTCCTGACAAATAGGTAATGAAGGTAAGAAAGTGTCGAGAGTGTTATTAATACATGGTTAGTGGAGAAAGGACATGATCGAGTGCAGCTGGTAAGACAGTAATTTTCCCACAAAACAAACTGAAGCAAATTTTACTCAAGTGTCCTTGAGCAAGAAGCTGTACGATAACAAGATNGACCTACCCAAACAATAGAAAATCTGGCTTCCCTGGTACCAAGTCTAGCAGGTTTTTTTCCAGTTTGTATGTATTGTGTGTGCTGTCACAAGTTTTTATCCTGTTTCCCATCCCAGAGTTTTACATACAGTATTGGTAGTCTAATGAAGAGGACTGGCCAGACCCTAATTTCCTGTAATCTCAAGGTGGCTTTGGATTCTTAAAAATTAAAAGAAATCTGGCACTCCAAGAAGAGCTGTAAATAATCTGAGCAATGCTATCAAAAGGTCAAAGCATTTTCTTAAATTTCCAATTAAAGCAAGCCAGAAGGAGAAAAAGTCAAGTGTTCAAGTCTTATATCTGGTCATCAATTTTCAGCACCAATGCAGAGAATTTCTGATCAGTACATTGCACTCATTTCTGCAAAGGCTATTTCAGTCACTGACATGTTGATCATTTATTAATATGATAATTGTTCAAAAGGCACTGACAAGGAAGAAGAAAAAATCAAGAAACGTTAATCACACAGTCTATTTTTTACCACACACTGAGTCATGGGCTGGTTCTTATCTAGGTCAATAGATATGGGGAATTGCCAGGCCCTAGTGCAGCCGAGGCAGTGAGGCTGCAGCAGGAAGCAAAAGGAAGCATTGCAGAAGTGACCATGAGAAAGTGGAGTCCTACTTGGGGACCTTGATCTCTGTCCCTGCTGAGGTGAAGAACTGCTCTGCCAGGGTGTCACCAGCCTAGGGCTGGTTGTGTTTTACCATATTTTTTTTTCTGTTTCCCCCTACTCCTCAGCCCTGCAGGCCCTTTTGCTGATCTTTCTCTCTCTCCGTGGACCTGAGAGCTCAAGAAATTGGTATTTATACACAGCATCACACATCAGTGCTGGATACACCTTTAGTGTCCTAAACTCTTTGACATGTGTTGGAAGAACAGGTAAAATGAATCATTGCTCTTTTTGTCTAGTAAATAAGCCTGCACCTTTTTATCATTGCCAGTGGTAATGTTAGCCTGTTATTCCAGGCTAACAGGCCATGCTGATAAATCATAGAATTGTTTAGGTTGGAAAAGATCTTTAAAATAATGAAGCAAGTGTTCACATTCACCCTGACACACCTGGGGTTGTGTAGTTTTATTTCTCTGCCATTATCCTTTTCCATGAAATATATATGGCATCAGAAATCTGTCTGAAAATGCACACCCAGAAGCAAAGAGGTCCCCAAGCCAGTCCCCTAATCCTGGGAGAAGCAATTCTGAAATGCTGACTGAGAGAACCTGTGCTTGCCAGGCTGGCCTGGGGCAGAAATGGATTGGAGGAGATACAGATGTCAAAGCTGGATCCCTCCTTTCACTTCCTACAGTTTATTAAGTAATTGTTGTACAACATGCACAGACAGCAAATCATTATAAACACACTTAAATACATTCTTAAATATTCTGTAAAATTCTCAAGATTTGATATATAGATCTAGATATGAACCATTTTACTTACTGGCCACTCTACAAATTACAGCTTCAGAATGTTCAGACTCTCCCCTAAATATGATTTTTAATTACCACAATATAGTGACTGAGAAAAAAAACAATATGGAAACATCTTTTGCTTAAAGCATGCTTAGATAACAGGCTGTATAAATAAAAATGGTGGTATGGTAATTGCACCTGAGGTAAAGCAACAAGCATTCTGTATTTAAATCTTAATGAATCAAATTACTGAAAAATCCTTCTTCCTTTCAGAAACAGTAGTTCAGCTATTTCAAAATTTCAAAACGTGGCTGTTCCTTTGAGATATTTAACCTGAGCTGCCCACATGAAATGAACAATTACTTTTTTTTTAGATGGAATTTCCTCTGACTAATATTCCCTGGCCTTTTAGTTAGAGTCTTTCAAGTATTTTTAATTAAACAAAAAAACCCTTGGTAATGCTTGGCAAATTAAGGTCCTAGTGGTTTGTTTAATTTATTCTGAGTCTATTTGCTCACAATAAATAAAAATAGCACGGATTATTAAAACACAGGAGGAGACATGAGGGAAAGCAACCAACTAAAAAAGATGTGCACTGTCTCTGAACTTTAATAAGCAATATTTTGTTGATAAGGATACTGTACCAATCCATAAGGAATAGAAGTGCTCTAGAAAAAAATCTGCTACTTCTGAACCCTGTCTTCTGCCTGTGCAAAAGCTGCACAATAAAAATCCTAGATTAATCTGTGACAGGTGATGTAGGCAGAAGGTGGTAGGGTAGGGAGAGAGGAGTTCTCCTCATGAACTGAGGAATTAAGTCGTAGGCTCATCTCAGGTTTCACCGGCACAATGGACAAGCAGTATTTTATCCTCATACAGACCCCATTGCAATATAATCACAGAATCACAGAATGAACTAGGTTGGAAGAGACCCTTGAGATCATCTAGTCCAACCAATAACCTAACCTAACCTCATCAACTAAACCATGTCATGTGGGGAACTGATCTGTTCTTCTCCTCCCTAATGGAAGCAAAATTAGGAAAAGTGTGTCCAGTTATTTCCTAGGAAGGGAAGTGACTCATCAAGGGCTATTTAATAACAAATAACCAGACAGAGAAGAGATCTGACAAAGTGGGGCAGGTCCATCCTTGCAGCCAGCATGGCTGCTGAGGTAACAAGGAGTGCCTGAGATGAGGTCTGTGGGGGATGGAGATGAAAGCCAGGAATGAGGGTCAAGAGGAAATTTGTGTAGGGAAACAGACTGTCCTCAGAGGTGGCAGTGAGATGGCTGGAGGCAATGGACACCTGCTAAAGCAAGGAAAACTGCTCAGAAACTGGGGAAAAATTGTTCACAGTGCAAGTGGTTCACCATAGAAGGAAGCCCAGAGAGCCTGTGAAATCTCCAGCCTTTGAAATGCTGAAACTTGGCCGGAGGAGGAACTGAGCCACTGGCTTAAGCTTCAAAATGGATCTCACTTCAAAGCTGGTTGTGTCCTGGGCTGGGGGCACTGGAGCAGATGTTCCCTGAATGTCCATTCCAACCTAAATATTTCTGTGATTCTGTGATACAGATCTGAAATGGCTGCATTGAAAGGAAAGGATTTGTCTCCATGTTTTGGAGAACTGAGGACAATGATTGTCCAAGAACGAAGCCAGTGACTGCTTGAACTACACAGAGATGAAAGTTGAAGAGGAAGGAAGCAGCTCAAAGCCAGGCTGAGATAAAGAATTGCCCATAATATGACACTTTTTAGTGGTGAACTCCATCAAGCATCAGAAGTGCTGTATTCAGATCCCTAAAACCCAACTGCTTTCATTGATGGTAGAAAGCTCACAGTTTTTCACAATGCTGGGATAATGAAGATAATCAGAACAGTGGAATAAAATCCTCATGAAAATCCACACCAACTCTCCTTAAAAAAAAATGAAGTGCCATATGTGTTAAAATAAATCACATTGCACTTATGTAAATTTGCCCATTTAGCAAAATAATTTCTGTCCCTGGTAAAAATACCTGCTCTCTCCAGGAATTAACAGCATTAACAGCTGAAAAGAAAGGACAGATGTGGGGAAAACTAAGTAGAGGTGCAGGCAGTGCAGCCAGAATTTGGACCTGGGTTTTGGTTGGGCCTTTTTTAGTTGAAGCTCATCTACACCAGATGAGGCACTTGTAAGTTAGCCCTTGCATGGCTTTCTAAAATGCTCAGTAAGTGCCAAAAAAACCCAAACCAAAACTCAAGAAAGCATTCCTGGAATTCTGAGGGGTTTTCAGTTAACTTCTTTAAACAGTGGAATATGCAGAGTTTTTACATTTTCATATGGTACCCAGGTAGATTGACAACCATGGGGAGAAGGACAAGAGGAAGAGAACGAAGCCAGAAAGATAGTGAACTGAGTGATTAAGCTGTATAAGGTTTCAGAGGGACTGTTTCTATAAATAGGTTTTTAGTAAAAATCTAACCTTTCAAAATTTTATATTCATAAAAAAAAGGACTAAAATCTAATTAGGAAGGTTATAACCTGGTATCTGAAACAGAAATGAAATAATGTGACAAGAGAAAAAACCTCTAGAGATGTATTTTAAAGAGTTTCTCTCAGAAACATTGAAAAGGAAAGTTTAAATTAAAGCTGAATAAAATGTTCATAGTGAAACTAAATGGCCAGCTAACACTTCAAAAAAATTAGATGTACACACCTTCCTAACTTATCTTAGGCACTGTTTTCCAGGACTAGATTTTAGTTACTGCTACATCTTCCCCCATCATTGCATAGAAGTGGCTTTCTGTAAAAAACAGAACAAAGAACATTTCCCCCAATGCTGATATCTTACCCAGATCTTCTCACTATCATCAGTAAAGAGTAAAATATGAAAATGGAGGAAATTTATACTGACATGAGTTTATTTTTCTGATGTTTAACACTTCAGCCATTTGCCTTTGTCAAGTTAAATGCAGTTTACAGAGGGATGAGTAAGGATGTCAGTCTGTATTTTTTCCATTTTCAGGAAAACAATCCTACCATTTTTGTTTGTTTTTTTTTTTTTTCCCCAAATACATCTGTGCAGATATTTTCCTTTCTTAAGGAACTCCACATTAGCCATAATTTTATGAAAAGCATTTAGGAAAGAAAAGCAACCTTGTGAAATGTCCATCAAACTTATATTCTAATATACTGAACTGGCATGAAACTTCCCTGTCTTCCAGGGTCTCATTATGTGATTGTTCCTCAGATTTTCTCTGCTGCTCCTGATGTTCCAGCTGAGGCTGGAGATGGGGCCAGCTGCTCTTCTGGCTTTTGACCAAAGCCAGCAACCTCACCACTATTTAGAAGCAAGTTGTCACCTGTCAGTGGTCCCTTCTCAAGCGAAAATACTGGCTCCTGCAGCTTTTTCCAGCTCTCAGTGGTATAACAAGAAACTAACAGATGGAATGAGTATATCACCTAATTTTAGTATTAATATTATGCAAGTGAATAAGAACTGGCCGTGCTGTGCATGGAGATAAGGCTGGGGGACACAGTCATAATCCAAAGAAATGACTGTTTTAAAAGCATGGCATGTGAAAGATAGCAGAGTATCACAGCTGCATCCCTAGGGCTCCTAGGTCAGATAAACTGATTCATCTGTAGCTCATTTCTTAAAATAAATGGGCTTTTTGTGAGTGTTCTGCGTGGTGCCTGCAGCACATCAGCCATGGAGTGAGTACAGCATTTAGATGTGGAAATTGGATGCAGGGCTATTAAAAAGGCACAGGAGCCCACACACAGTGATTAAAGCATGAAACATGGGGTCTTCAGACCCCATCATGACTGAGTTTGAGCATACAGGGAGCTGGAATTTCACTCCACTCATGCATAACTTTTTGCTGGCCACCAGGTGTCAGAGAGGAAAAAATGCAAAAGTAATTAAATGAGAAACTTAAATTTACTAAAATTCGGGGTTAAACATCTTACATTCCAGCTCTCTTCCTCTGAAGAAGAAGATGACTGGGTATGCAGTATTAGGAAGAAATGTAAATTCTTTAGGAATGTTCACATGTGAACACAGTTCCCAGCTATACCTTTGACTTGGTGCTCTGCAGGAGTAACTGGAGCCTGTGTAGCCACTCTTTAACTGGGTTTCCCTGCCAGCTATTCTGTCTGTCATGTATTTCCCAAGGCTTTTTAATAAGCTGCTCAGGACAAGCATTAACACATTGCATCTGCTAGCCAGGAATTGCAAGGGTTGCCAAGTGCCAAGTGTGATCTCGGCTGCCCCTTCTGCTGAAGCCCAGAGCCCAGCTTTGAGAGAAGCTGATTTTTTATCACTGGGCAAAGACACAGATCAGGCAATTCTCTTCACAATCTGGCCCATCTCATCTGGGATAACCACACAGAGATGCACAAATGTGCCTGACCAGTATATCTCCAAATCCCAGCATCCCAAGGCTTCTAACAGTTAATATTACACCCAATTCCTTTCTCTGCTTCCAAAATCCAGGTGCTGAGGTAGAGGCCAGCAGGCACAGGTGTTTAAATACCCTGTGGAATCACACCCTCGCTACTTGTGATCAGACTGGCACAAGCTTTTATTTCCCTACAATACTTCATGTTCAAGTCAACCCCAACTGTTTGCAAAATGGATGCACTTGGTCCCAAAGTCCTCTGACATCCTAGAGGAACCTTGTCCTTTACATAATACTGAAATGGACTGATTTTGTTTCTATTTCTATTGAATTTCTTCAGAAAGCATATTTCTCAGATACACAGCAGATAATTTAGTTGGCCAAATATAAGTCCATTTGTAATTAAAGATTCAATAAACTCCTCAGAAGATTTTCACTTTTTTCACTTGTCTAAGGAATAATTTTTCAATAAAATACTTAAATGCAGGAATGAATGTAATATCCATCTGAACTTGTACTCAAATGTATCAAAGCAAGGTGATGCACTACAGCTTTTTGCCATCACTATTTTTATTGGTTTCTGATATTTTGGATGCTAATTTGTATTCTTCTTGTATTTATATCTGTGTTTGTGGATCTGCAACTGAGATATTGCAGTGATTTATCTCTCTATGACATGATGAGGAAAACAAAGGAGTCCTACAATTTTTAATCAGAAATTTGGCCTTCAACCATCAGTTCAAATTTATTTTACATTCTAATTTACATTTCAGCCTTACAAGTGAATTTGTTTCACATAAGCATACAGATATCTTAGAGAGACTTCTTTAAGGCAGAGTAAAAGACTCCTTGGTTAGGGAAAGGGCTCTGTCTTATTAATGCTCTGTTAGTGCATTCTGCCTGTGTGCAAAAAAATGTACTTGCCACCTTTCCTTGTTATAACCACTTAAGCACAAAAGAAACTAATTAAAAACGGAAAGAGTAGCACTTTTTTATAGCCTTCAGAAGAATTTTCATGAGCTGCATGGTGAGTCATATCTTATAGCACTGGGTAGCTCGATATATGTATTTTTAATGATTTGGAAAATGCTCATAAAGTAGTGTCCTCATCTTGTAATCATTCATGGCTGTGTGTAAAAGGAAGCAGAATCCATTATTTCCAGGGGACTGTAAAAGGAAACTGGCTTAGAAGTACCTGTACAGTAAAGTATCTGTATTGTTGTCAGCAAAGTCAGAAAGGTTTTATTATTATTTCGAGCTAGGTGTATTATGTGTAAGATATGTTGTTTTTTTAGATCCCACAGACACCCACAAGAGAATGGAATTTGCCTGATCCCAGGTTTGTGTGGAGGTCTTGGGCATGAGCAAGCAGCTGAAGTTGAATGGGTTCCTCTGTCAGAGGAGCTGTGACAGCTGTCCAGGAGCATCTGAGAGCTGAGTCACCCATCACAGGCTGCAGCACCACACCTACACATGAACGTGTCCCAAATGATGAGAGAGGTTTGAGTCTTCAGTCACTTGGCTCTGAGTGTGAGTGCAATCTGAGTATGGGGTTCTGCAGGAGGGACTGGCCTGCAGCTCTTCCTGCAGGGGAGACACCATCAGTGGGGTTGGTACAGCTACAGCAGTGACAGGGATAAAATCTGTTTTCCCAAATACTCCTGGACATATTGAGGCTTTTGGCACTCGGCTCTGGCTGAGCCCACGTGAGGTTCTGTCAAAGCTGTGCAATGCTCTTTTTGTGCTGTTTATTTACCAGTTAGACAAATGGTGCCTCTTTTGCCAGTTGCTATCAATTATCAGGCATTATGAGCCATTGCAGAGGAAATAAGTGGTTCCCCCACCTGGCTACAACCTTTCATGAAGTGGTTGTGGATTGCTTTGTCAAACAGATGGGATAAAAGAGATGCAAGAGGAAATCTGTTCCATAAATTGCCACATCTTGTTACAGCCTGGAAAGCTCAGATCCTGTGTCCCAGATGGGCACTAGCAAAGATTTCAGTCCTAACAATCTCCTCTCTCCTGTAGCTTATTCCAACTCCATCATTTTCCTCAAGGAATTAAAGCATCCAGAGAGTAAAACCATGTTATGATTTCATTAAAAAGTAGCTTGTAGATGCTTCCAGAGAAATAATAAAAATAATGTCTATTGCCCATTTTTGAAGGGGTTTGAAGGAGGTATTAATGCAACATTAATTGGTATATTAGGTCACAGTAAGAAATAGCAAATTAATTCTGTATCAGATAATACTTCTGCTCAGATTAATCCCTTTTTATGCGATGTTTACTAAGAAATATTAAGAACTTTGGAAATATCTGTACTTTGTTTAGATATAGCAGATCATTAGCTACTTTATTAGTCAACAGTGGGAAGAGGAGCTGTAAGAAATATCATTGATACCTAGAGAGAATGCAATGGAAAAACGAACCAAATTTGTTGAGATTATTTTTGTACATTTTCCCACTTAATTTGCATAATTTTATCTTTTTTCCTCTTCCATTCCTCAGATGTTAAGATAATAAATTAAAACAATAGTGTCTTCTCTAAGCCCAGCAAGGTTCCACAAATCCTTTTTTTCCTCAAAATCAGTTAAGAAAAGACAGAAAATTATGTTACTGAAGGGCAGCCAATGACAGATTATTTACTATTGGATTAAATCACAGGAATGTTTATCTGTGCTGCCTTATGTAAAAGCAAGAAACACTTTGAAGATCTTAAAATCCAAATAGAGAAATGGCTGAACACATTTACAGGCAGAGAAGGAGAATGTAGAGTTGCTTCAAGCTTAAAGAAGGGTCCTAAAATAACCTGTGCAGCACACTCCAAAATTCCTGGGATTTCTACCTCCACAGATGGCCCAGGACCCTCCACAGTACCCAGGAAACTGTTCCTGGAAGTGTTCACTGAGTACATCTGACCTACAGATCCTGTGGTGGTGAGCAAATTGCATGAATATATCCATTGCACAGCACAGAACCCAAAAAAAAAGGGAGACATAAGTCAACCAAACCATCCTTACAGACACTGGGAAACCACTAAAAGCACCAGTCTGCATTGGTGAATCTTAGTATTTATGGAAAGAAAAGCCCAATTTTCCATAAAGAGCAACATTTTTTGCTACTCAAAGATCATTAATCCAAACACCGCTGTGGTAGATGAGAAAAATCACTGATCAAAACAAAACACAACAAACAAACAAACAAAAAGGGAAAAAAAAGGAAAAAAGAAAATTAAAAAAAACAAAGAAGCCTTCTCCTCCCAGTCTGCCTGTACTTGTCTTCCCTAATACCTCTAATATGCAGCTCAATATTTTGCAGTTTTTTTCCTTTGTATCCCAGGTCCTTCTAGAATCAACCCAGGTCTTTAGCATTATATTGTCATGCATCATTTTAACAGTGTTTTTCGTGACTTTTCTTGCTATATAAGTGTAATATTCTGCATGGAGTGCTACAGAATGAGTTCTTTATTCCTATGCATTACCTGTCTCAACATGAAGAACTGCCTGATTCCAGAGGTTTCTTTGCAATCTCTCCATCCTCTGTGTCTCATTTTCTCTGGAGCA
Organism: Climacteris rufus; assembly: GCA_013398175.1. Taxonomy (NCBI): domain Eukaryota; kingdom Metazoa; phylum Chordata; class Aves; order Passeriformes; family Climacteridae; genus Climacteris; species Climacteris rufus. The sequence continues at coordinate 41,547 of VZRZ01002687.1, forward strand.
CTGCCCCTGCCTCCCACACAGAAGGAGGCATCCACAACTCTGCATCCACATTCTGAAGTTTCAGCACCATCTTTCAGGAAGACAGGTGTTGTAAGTGAAGGATAACTAGTAAGAAAGTGAATATTCTGCTATTAATAACAGAAATGCAGCTCCACAGTGTTGCCACTAGGTAAGAGTGGTTTGGCTCATTTGACTTTAATCCTTCAATGCCTCATTTTCTCCATCTTTAAGCAGGATGCAGGATAGGCAGTAACTCATGGTTCAGAAATAAATTAAGAAGATTAACACTAACCCATATCACTACTGTGTGAAATTTGTGCCCAAGTCCTGAATCCAGAATTTTTCTTTCATTCATAACCATAATACCCAGCTCTTATGCAGTGTTTTCCACCAGTAGACTTCAAAGTGATTTATAAAAAAAGCAAATAACAACTGAGGACTTGTTCAGTTTGCTTAAAGGAAAGGAGCTTACATTAAAATGTAACATACAAGCTGGAATTTCACCATTGAATTTCCACATTTTTCCAGGCTCCTAGAAGTTTATCAGTGTGACTAGGATTTGATGAAAGCTCCAGAAGCCAACTGTCCCTGGCTAGAGAGGGTATTGCCAGCAGAGAAAACCATTTACAAATGCACTTCTTACAAACAATTTGGGGAATTTGCCCCTCCATCCCTGAAATTCCTTCTCCCTCCATCCCTGGGACAGCACCCAGCCTGCTGTTTCACCACTGCCCTCCAGAGAAAACAGCCTCTGCCACTGGAAGAAGAATTTTCTTGCATCAATGAGGTTGGATTCCTAAGAATCCCACTAGAATATCTTCAACTCACTTATTTTCCCTAATTATTTATTTTCCTTTTTTTTCTTCCTTTTAACCCACAGATGCAATTTGTCATCTCTTTTTTTTTGTACAAAATAAGAGAAGGAAAAAGCAGTAATTCTTGCTGTTGAACTATATTTTTCAGGTCTATCAAGTATTCTGGGTTGAAGTATGCAAGAAAGGCTTGATACAAAGCAAATTTGCACAGAGTGACACAAAGCCTTGCTTGAAGGAGCAATTGTCATGCATAAATCAATGGACTGATATCCAAGATGCAGGGAAATTCAACCAGGGTTCTGTGCCTCTTCTTTTTAATATGGAAGTAGGATCAGATGTGTTTTCCTGTGGTCTTTGGCTCATTATCCCCTTATCCAAGCAGAAGTAAAACCCCAGCTGACTCGCCAAGTACAGAGTTTGCAACCACTCAAGGCTGCCCTGCTTCTCAGCTGGCCCTACATGGTGAAAATACCTTCTGTCATGGAATCAGATGCTATAACGCAGAAGAGATTAAAGCTGACAAACACAAAAGCTGAATGTTTTCCAGAGAAAAATCAAACAGCTCAATGTGGAGCAGTGCCGCGTTTCCCAGGCAGGGCTTTGCTGGTGGCCAAGGTGGAACCATCCTTCCCACAGAGGTGACAAATCTGAACCCACTCCCGAAAACCCAGCCCAAGTCTGGCCTCTCAGTGCACTGAGAGAGGGCAGAGGGGAGACCACACCACTGCCACCAGTGCCACCACTGTCACCCGCTATACCTGGCTATGGCCTTCCTATGGAAATATGAGTTGGGCACAGCAGGGGGAACTTGCTGAAGAGACTGGCAACAGCTGTCAGGGTCATTTAAAATGTTCAGGTAGGCTTTCACAAAGATCTGAACTCATGGCCCTGCTTATACGGTATTTTCTACCCTATTTTGGGATCCCACTGTCACTAGCGGGTTTCCAGTCTTCCTTTGTATGTTCTGGGCATGACTTAACTCAGAATTCCAAAGTACAAATCAGTGTTTATACAACAAAGTCAATTCATCCTATATTTTTGTTTTAATCCATTGCAGTGATTTTGCATAATCAAAAGACATTGAACTTCAACAAAATAGGGAAGATGTACTGTTTTTGTTATAGAGCACAGATAATTATAGAAATACTTCTCTTTTTGAAGTTTGTCTCTGATCTACATGTCTTTGGTATCATGGTTAAATGACCAGACTGTAAAACAACTTTTACCCTTCCCTTCATTTGCATCCCTCTTTTCACTTGTAAAATACTTTTTGTCTTTTCAAGTAGCGTATTTGATGTGTCTCTGTCCAGCTAATCTGGGAGTTACCAGTTGAGATATGAAAAAGCTGAAGAAAATGTCTTTTTAAACAGCACAGAAGTGCAGAAGGGAAATCAGAGCCTTCACAACAATGTTTTAATACAAATTATATATTTTGGCAGTAACCTCCGGAAATAGGTTGTATCTCCATTTTCTGTACTGTACAGGCTAAACATAGCTAATTATTAATTAGTAACTGTTCACTGAGTAACCTCAGTGTCAATTTTTCTGTGTACTTGCAGAAACTTGTTATTGAGTCCATGCACATCCTGAAGTATTACAGGATCATGATTACCAAATTTTCCTCCCATTTACTTTTAGTTTTATCCTAAGTGAATATTTTTAGACTAATCAGGATCTGTTAAATCAAAGGAACAATCCCCTCTCTCATCAGCTCATCCAAGCCTTCCCTTTCAGCATTTAACTGTGTTATCAGAAGAACAACTTATATTAAATATAAGTTCAGGAATGTTTGTCAGTTGAGGACAGAATATGCCCAGAAACTTTTTCTTAATGCATGCAGCATTCATCAACAAAAGAAGTGAACAACCCCAAATCAAAATACTTTTTTTTACTTTATAGTTTTTCATCTGTTAACTTTGTAATTAAAGAAGCTCCTTTTGTTGGTGTATTTAAATAATGCCTGAAATTCATAGATACACAAAATTTGAGGATAGAGGGATATATTTTTCATATACACAGGAGAAGATGCAGCCCTACAACTATCAAAACATGAAAAAAAAAAATCATTGTTTGGAAGCTGATTTGTGAGGGCTTTGAGCACAGCTAAATTCCAGAAATGATGCAAAGTGTCAGAGAACTGGGCTCCTGAGGGGCTGTTGACCCCTTCTAACTGAGGAATCAAATACAGTTGGCAAGACAGGGTAAGTTAGAGACCTGCATCTCTTGGTTCCTGCTCTCCACAGGAAAATCCCACAGAAATTGAAGTACATTTGTTCCCTTTTGCTGCTTTGCAGCTGTTCAGACTTAAAATGCTCCCTATAAACAATTATGATATTTATGCACAGTGAAATTATTCACAGTTTTAGTATTAACTTGTCCCTTGCTGCAGATGGCGATTTTTCACCCACAGCTCCTCTCAGTGCCATTAAGTTGGTGGCAGCTCTGACTGCAGAGATCATGAGATGAGGAATGGTGTTAGTCCTATGATAAATCTCCAGGTTTTGAGCTGAGCTGGTGGAATTAATGCAACAAATTTCAAATGATGGATGTAAATGATCCAAGGAATCTCAGCCTGGAGTAATTGCCTGTAAATTTGCTGAGTGTTTCTGCCTGGGGAGATCTTTTATAGAGCACAGGGCAGCTGCAGGCTGAGGAGCTGTAGCATGGCCTCAGGTGAGTCTGTTCACTCTGCTGTACCTAAATTTCAGTCTTCAGCTGGTCAAATCAGTAAATTACTAACAAAAGGCCCCACCCCAATCTAAATCAATGAAAGTCTTTCTGGTATTTGGTCTTCATTACCCATTACATAAATATTCTGAAGAACTGTTTCCCATTCACTGGTTAGCTTTGTACTCCATAAACTTGTTTTAATATTGGGGTTTTTTTCTTAGGCTGCTTAAAGACCAAGATAACGACAGTATAAGCAGAAGCACTTTCAGAGCAAAAAGATGTGGTGTTATTATCTGAATGCTTTCCATTTTCCCTTTCATTAACCTCCTGTGACACAAAACCTCTGCTGAGTGACTTTGTGTGGTTTACTGGTGGGGAAGAAATGCACCCCTTTCCAAAGAGATTATATACATGCTTTGAGAAAAAAACATCCAGGCAAGTTTGCCTCTGTGACAGTGTCTTTCAGTGTTAGGAAGTGTTTGCTGCAGAAATTTAACCCTGGCAGAAGGACCCTTCCCTCCTCTCCCTTACACAGAAGCAGCACAGCCTCTGCATGTTGGAGAAATCAGAATGATACTCCCATTTGTGGACTTCCTGAAGTATTTGAGTAAACTCATGAGACCCTGTTTTGTTTCAAATGTGCTGGTGAACATGCTATTAATGTCAGCAATTGTAAGTAATATTTTGTCCCTCTCATGAGTTTTAAATTTTTTATGCAATTACCTGACACAAAGCTATCAGGAAGGTTGAAGAAAAGGTTGATTCAGTCTTTCAACACAAATGAAGATTAAATCTGTATTTGCAACACAAATCCAAAATCCACCCAGATATTCTGAGCCAGTCCAAATTTCCCAACAGCTTCAGGGGTTTCAGGATTTGGACGTTCCTCATCACTTCTTTCAGAATAAAACATGTAGGTGGAAGGCTTTGAGCCATGTTAGTCAGATCCTTATTAAAAAGGTGATTAAAAGTTTGATAGCTCTGTATGACAGGTTGTCAGGATAAAACCATAGGAAACAAGCTCTAGAAGATGTTTAAAACAGTTTACACCCAACTACAGTAATTCACATCACACAACTGATGACATGAATGACAGAAATGATTCCTAGGTAATGGATTAAAAAAAAATGTTACATTTAACTATACAAGAGCTATACCTCTCTTAGATAATGATGAGAGGGCAGAAAAGTTTCAAGTTTCTGTATATACAGGACAGCAAATGAATGAAGACTGAGATCTGAAATAAGCAAGTTACAATGAGATTAAAACCTGGGGAAGGTTTTTTAAAAAAATATAAAATCTTAAATAAGATATTAGAAAATATTCCTAATTCAAATATATCTCAGTTGGGAAAACTTACAAAGGAAAAAATACAGATTTTACTCTTTTAGCATGATGGACAAAGTTAAATGCAGGCCTTTAACAAACGAGAAGATGTTAGAGATATAAAACTATTAATTAAGTTCAAATTTTCAGCAGCCTGAAAATTGAAGGTTCATCTGTTTGTTTTGTACAGGAGTCCCTATCTGCAAGTCCAAAAGAGCTGAGAAGGATTTAAAATTAACTCTCTGTTTGAATACAAGTGTGTCATTGGAAGCAAAATTATCCATTTAGAACACATAGGCAGAGGGTTCCAGGGGCCCAAATTGTGCACTCACCAGAGCTCCAGGTGCATTTTTAAAGCTCCCTTATGAAACTGGCTTTCAGCACTTTGTCAGTTCCCTTTTCTGACTTTAAATATGTTCTTGTAGATTATTAAAGATGTCTGTGTTAATTTTGGGCTAAGCTTTGAGATATTCTTATACTTGCTGGGCAAATCATCATAGCTCACTTGACACCACTTCTAAGACTTACGTTATGGTGGTTTAGGGCTCTCCCTAAAACCATTTACTTCATACAGCTCTTTCCTGATTTTATGATAATATTCCTTAAGAATACCATCTCCTTATCGAGTGTATTTATTGAAGTATCAAGAACTTTATAATTTGTATTATTGGCAAGGGGAAAGGATTTCTTCTAATGAAGCCATAAAACTAAGCTAATAAAACTAATCATCCAGTGCATTTATATAAAATTTTAATTTCATGTTCATCAGTGTTTAGTTCCCTTATGAAGTCCCCAGTGAGCTAATAACCTTTTGTGTACTCTTCCTTCTAGAGAAGAAAGAAAGATCCATCCTTCTTGGGGTTACTTTTAAATGCTCACACTGAAAGTCCATATTTTCACCTGGGCTACTTCTTTATTGGTCTGTTCTGTGGCAACTCTGTTGAGCCCTCCTGGCTCTGAAAACATCAGCAAAACTTGTTTTAAAGGAACCTGCCAAGTGCTGAAGGATCAGACCTTCTGCCCCTGAACCCAACGCACTTCCCAGTGAGGTTTGTGCTCTCACTTCCTTGGCTGTGCCATAACCTAGAGCCAAAACTGTGATGCATTTTATTCAAGCTCAAAACAGCCTCAGGGCCTAAGCTGTTTGGAATCAAATGTTTCCCGGTGTCTGTTTGTCCCAAGGAGCTTCTCCAGGCTTCACTTAGAGTCAAGGTCACTTCTCTGCCCTGAGAGATGTTGTTTCTCCTCTAAAAGAGAACACAAAGTGTGGAGGGAACCTGGAAAATGGACAACTTCCCAGTTTAGAAGCCACTGGACTGTGCTTATGGGCCTTAAGATTGCTCCATCCAGGTTTCATCACTGTGAAGCAGAACAAACCCCACATATTTGCCTTCTTACCCAGCACTTTATATTGTGGTGAGCTACAGCCACACATCAGTGTGGGACCCACAACTGGCTATGTTAGGTGGGCAATGATCAGCACACAGACTGATAATCCAGGATAACTTTTCTTCGGTGAGGATGCCTTCTTTACCCACTTATTGAAGCTCAGAAACACTCTGCTGTGAAGTGCTGCTCTCTGCACCCACGGAGCACAGAGGTGCAACACGTACCCTTGGCTGCAGTGGGAATGGGAATGTGCAGCAGGGCTGCTCTGCCAGGATGGAGGGGGTTTGTCAGCTCAGTGTGTGCAGTTCTTATATTTGAGTTCATGCTTCAGCAACCACAGTCAATAAGACATTTTTACAGAGCTTGTAGATAATTTGATTAATGAGATGACTCTCCTCAAACACACCATTTGGAGTAAGCCTTTCTGCTTGTCTCTTTATTGACTGGCACAGTCGTAATATCTATTGAACTTCACTCAACCATCAAGTAATATAAACATATTTTTGCCCTTGGAGGCAGTCAAAAGTGCCAGGCACACTATCACTGCAGTACATATATTTTCTGAAACAATTAGCAACCCCAAGTTGGTGTTAATCAAGAAGAAAGAGGGGTTCACTAAGTATTAAATTATCTCCTGCTATAGTGGAGTTCCCTGAGGTGAGATGACCATGTAATCTCATGTTTTGTAGGGATTCATCCAAGTCTTTGTCTTTCTATTGGTAGTGAAATGTCAGTCAATCCACAGGGTAAAAATCCTGGTCCCTCTGAAGAACCAGACAAGGAACAGAGAAGTGTCAAATGCCTTGTTCAAAGAATATGACTCACCTCATCCCAAACAGGCAGCTGGAATTTGGGATTTTAGCATGGAAACCTCTGTCAGTTCCCTTTGGTGATTCCCTATTAACAGCTAGGAGAAGCAAATCTCATTAACAAAAACACTGTGAGTAGAAGACTGTGGAAGTTGCAGGATGGTAGTTAAAGGCTTGGAAGAACGGAAGAAAAGAGGATGCAAATAGCTCCATCTAAATGGACCCAAAGAAGCACTGATGTTTTCCTCAGTTTCACCAATTAAAGGGAAAGGAGGAAATCTTACAATACTGGCTAACCAAGTCCTTTCTGGGACTATGTTGAGAAATTTAAAAAGCCACATAGAAATGCAACTGGTCCAGAATTAGCCCCTGACAAGGCAATTGGCACCTGCCAGTTGCAGGGACCCAGTCAGCTTTTGCAGACTGAGGATTATAAATGCAATAGGAAAATCAAATACTCAGTGAGGAGGTCTAAGCTAAACACATAGGGGAAATATAATTAATATCAACAGAAGAAAACAAAGGCAGCACTTGTCAGGACTCAAAGTCCAGAAATCCAAGAATTTGACAAGAAAGTCAGGCACAGCACAAATGCCCAAACCAGAAAGGCTACAGCACAGTTGGCTATCAGGGGGGTTAATGACAACACTGACTACTTCCACCAGCTTTTGCAAAGCTGCAAGGCAGAAAGCATCTGCTCTAGTGTGCTGTAAAACAGCAGAGAGAGCTATGTTGTAGAAAGCAAGATTGGGGTTGGGAACATTTATTTCTGAGGAAACCAATAAAACAGAGAGACAGCTCTGCAGTGAGTGTGACATATTTGATGAAATGCAGCAAACTGTTCACACAAGTGATTATCAGTTGGAGAGGAGCAGTGTCCTGTCTGTGTGATGGTTTGGATGCTGGGAATGTACCAGAACGGTACAGATGCCTCAGGCAATAGAAAGCATACAGCCAGAGCACAGAGAGCAAGCTCTCACTGAAACTTGGGAAATAAATGCATATTGAGGTTTTGTAAAATATGCTGGCTGCCATGTGGAGGAAAAGGGTGAGTTCATTAGGAAAGCAGGGGAATAAAACATCCCATGCAGAGAGTAAGGATGGATTCTGAGAGCAGGCAGCGATCAGAGTTGAAGGGATCTCTGTGGTCCATGAGCCCCTAAGCTCCCCTGCTGTGGGGGGTTCTCTGCTCATGAGGAAAGAGGACCTGATCCTTTACTTACACACCCAGCTGGGCCTCTTTATCAGGAACAGAGGGACACATGCTGCTGCCTACAGAGGTAACAATTCTGAGAGAGAATGAAAATATTTTAAAACTGCACATCACTGATTTTATGGATGGTATCCCTAAATACAATTTTAAAATATATCAGATTCATAGTAGTTATTTAGAGCTATGCCTGGCTCCCCAGACATCCCACAAAGCAATATGGCAAGTGGTGTAAGAATAGGCAAGGAGACAAATACACCAATAATGTAAAGTTGGGAAGAGCAGCTTTGGAAAATGCCTGAGCTGTTAAGTTTCAGTAGCAAAGGAAAATTTTCTTGACAGTTGTCAAAATGCTCTTAAGGCAGCAGTGGAGCCGCTTATCACAGCTGATATCAGTCTCAATGTCCTGGTGATAAGCTGGGTCTCTGTGTGAGGAGCTTGCTCTGGCTGACCCATATACACAGCAACAACATATGCCACTGTCACCTCTGGTCCAGGCACTTGTCAGGGAAGTCCCCCTGGCAGCAGAGCTCTCCCAGCAGGGCTGGGGAGGGCAAATCTGCAGGAGCCACAGGCTGAGCCAGCAGCACTGAGCCCCAGGCTGGGCTGGGAGGGGTCATGGCAAGGCCCTTGCAGGGCTGGTTCAGGGAGCAGTGAGAGCTGAGAGAGGAGCAAACAGACACAGGATATTTTGGGTTGGGAGGCACATTAAACTCATCTCATTCCACCTCTGCCCTGGGCAGGGACACCTTCCACTATCCCATGTTGCTCCAAGACCTGTCCAACCTGGCCTTGGACACTTCCAGGGATGGGGCAGCCATAGCTTCTCTGGGCAATCTGTGCCAGAGCCTCAGCACTCTCACAGGGAAGAATTTCTTCCTAATAATCAACCCAGACCTACTCTCTTCCAGTTTAAAGCCATTCTCCCTCATCCTGTCACTCCATGCCCTTGTAAAAAGTCCCTCTCAAGCATGCAAAGCACAGCTTGGTTTGGGGGTCACAACACCAGTGCAACACAGGACTGACACAGGATGCCTCAAAAACAAGCATTTTTGCTCCTAAATGGCAGTAGGAAAACTTATCCAAGCTTGTCTGATGGCTAAATGAAGTTGTTCCTCCTGACGACACATGTACTGTGTATTAAGTGAGGTCATCTGCAGTGTCCAAGGTGGACACAGATGGTGCCAAATTGGGTTTTTCAGCCAAGTCTGAGACACATAAACTTCAGGATGAAGGGACAGCTACAGTGAAGAGGTTCTAGCCAAAGCAAATGGAGTTTATCACCTGACCGCAGTGTTGCTGATATAAACCCTATAGTAAAAAAAAAGATATTGGCAAGGCCTTACAGGTACCACTGTTCTGCATTTCATGAAAGTTGGGTTTTATGAAGACTATTGATGCGTTTTGCCTAAAAAGGAAGATAAAGTGGACTGCACCTTCTCAAAGGATTGAGCCCTGAGCCAGATGAAGGATGGCTGACATGTCCTGGGGGAATTTGTGTTGGAAATCAGTGACAACATGGACACTTAATTTAACAAGAGACTCCTAATCAGGTTAAGACTGATATCCAAAAGTTTAGGAAGCCTTAATTGCCACAGAACTGACAGGATGAGGCCACATCCCACACTGAAAATGTTCCTTCTTACCTTATAAAACATATAGGGTGTGTTTCTCAGAGAAGCCTCTGTGAAACACGGCTTCCTCCACATTTCTCGTGTAAAGTTTAAGCTGTGTTCTAAACAAATATTATTCATTATTTACCCAGATAAGACCTGTTATCTTCCTGAAAACATCCTCCCACAAGGAAAACAGCACAGAATAATTCTGTGTAGGGTATTACCTGTGTAAGGCTGAAGGCCTGAACCCAAATCTTTCCATGCCCACCACTGCTAGGCCTCCTGTTCTGTTTATGTGGAGGTTTTCCCTAATTCTCCAACCACCTGAGGCATAAATATAATTGGAAGGATAAGCAGTATAAATTCATGGCAGAATACACAAGTGTTTAGGCATCTGGTGCACGAAAAGCTCCTTAGAAAGGCCAAGAAAAACCTCCTGCTCAAACATCCGTATTAGCAGAGGAAATGCGGACAACCACTATCCCTGTGGGAGGGGTGCCATCCTTCCCCAGAGCGGGATGAGCTACCAGAACAGCACTGACAGGGGCTTGGGATGCATCCTTGCCAAAAAAAGGCACAAATCCACAATTTTGGGGGTTTGAGAATTTATAGACTTCACTTAATCAGAAAATTGTAACAAGAACCATAATGATGCCAGATGCTGAGGTATTTTTAATAATAGCAAGTCTAAATTAATATAACTTTAGTAATTTGACTCAGTTTTGTTCCACACTTTGGAGGTAGACTCACAGATGCCATGGGAAGAAAGTTACTTAGCGTGTAAATTCTTCAGTGCAGTGGGTAGATCTTGCTTTGGGGCTCATGAATCCAGAGTCAAAAGCCATTTAATTTCTTTTTGCTGACTAAATTTCTACATAAAATATATGCCTGTTCGTTTGTTTGCATTACCAGGTTAAGACTGATGAAATATAAAATGAAAAACTCCCCGAAAAACTCCCCAAAAACATTATCTCCTTTGGAAAGGAAACAGGCAGGGAAAAACATAGTAAAAATTCTTCCTGATATCTATTGTAATAGATATTTAGAAAATTAAACATGTATTTTTCAGTCATAGAAAAATCTGTGGGGTGAGAAATCCAGTGTCCAAATCCTAAAGCCAGAGGTTGTCTCCTAGCTGAAAGTTTAATCATTAGTTTATATAGATTAATGGATTTTAAACATGAAAAAATATGATAATTTCTCTCTAGCCTGATTGCCCATCAACCCGAGACTTAATTAGAGCATATATTTTAGAAAGACACACAGACCTCATGTATAGTGTTCAAATAGTGATGAGATTACTACTACTAATAATTAACAATCAGAAAATATTAGGAATATACTTCTTCACCTTATTTCCAGCTCAGTCATTTGTCTCAGATTTTCCACCACCAGTTTTTGGTCCAAGCTTGATTTTTACTTTAGAGATGCTTCACCTTCAGTGTAATATCAGAGTGTAAGGCCTTCAACCAGGGGTTAAATATCAACTCTGAACACCTTTTTAAATTTTGAATCTAATTTTTTTTAAGCCTGTGACCATATAAGTCTCTCTTCCGCAACACTGAGGGAGATGTCCATGTGTGGTGTCCCAAATGCGTGCTACCTCTGGTAGGAAAGATTTTCCTGCCAGCACATAACTGAACTGAGCTGCTGCTGAAGCTACTCTGGGATGCAAAAGCTGCCCTATTACAGTGATTGCTCTGCCATTGGTCATTAAAATTCATTAGTAAATATAAGTGTAGGCTACTTAGCCAACTTCCCAAGTAATTGATGTATAGCCTTCCTTGGGTATTTCCAGACTTATCACTCAGTGGATTTAAAATTAAGTTTATTTAGGAAGATGCTGGAAAATTAATGACAAATTAATGTGGAGGAAATAAAAACTGTTCACACATTAACTGTTGGTAAAAACTCCAGAGGTACAGAAGCACCACTCAGGAAGCCAAAATTTACAGCTGCTGCCAAAACCCACTTGATGGTGTTTGCTGACCGGGGGCAGAAGGCCCTCAAGCACAGGATGTCTGCCCCAGGGGGTCCAGCTGCTCCTCATCTCTGTGGGTCTCACTTCTCTTCATGTTCTTCACTTTTCCAAACCCTTCCTTCTCCAGAAACATGGGAATTATCTGTTTTCATTCAGGCTTTCACTGAACAGTAGAACTTACATAAGCAAGCTACAAAATATGCTGCCATGGAAATGTCTGTCTTTGAGCAAGTAATTTTGTTTTTATGAAGCAACATTCCATTTAAAACATTGTTCTGACGGTCACGTGCAAAATGCTGGTGTTACGTACAGGAGAAATGGAGAAATGGAACATGATTGGTTCTATGAAATTTAGTATACAAGATAAAAATAGATTAGAGGTGCCACTTTTCTAGTGCAGAGGTGCTCAGACAGGTAGTTCTATTCTGCCTTGCTTCCTGGTACTGTATTTTCTCTTAATTTCAGGCTTTGTCAGATATTTTACAGGGTCAGGGTCTGATATCTTGCTGCAGTCACACTGTACAACACTCTTGCAGCTTACACATTGCTCTGATTTCAATTTTGGCCAACAGCTAGAGACATAAAAAGAAGCCAGCTTAACCATATCCTCAATGGCCTGGAGCTGGGGAGTCATTACAGTGCATCCATCCAGCCAAGGAGAGACAGATCCACTTGCAAATGAGCAACCCAAATTCAGTCTGCATGGTTTGAGGCTTGGAAAAGTTTGCAGGATAATTTATTAGTGTCATTGTCTGCAGCTTTCCAGATGTTCTTGTCCTGGAGCATACACAAAGGAGAAGAGCCCAAATGCATCAATAAAATAGTTTAGAGATGTTTTTCTGCTAGGAGGCATGAAGTTGAAAAAATTAAAGGTGTTCTTCCAAAAGTGATTTAAATTAATGAATGACTTAAGATCAAGGCCAGAGGGAGGGAAAAATGTCACCACAGTCCTTCCTGCTTATATCAGGGTAGAGTAGGTCTCTAATCACTGCTGCATGTAGGGAAATTATAGAAGCTTTCCCATGGCAAATCACACAGTCGATGCTGTCCCTCGGCCATGTAATGAACAGGCATTCCATGGAAACCCCACCCCAGTTGAGATGCTGGCAACCACATTTATGGATCACTAATGCTTCCAGGTTTTCATCTTTGTACACAAAGCCATACCTTTAGGTATTTAAAAGCTAATTTTCAATGCTGGATGTAAGAATTTAATTTAGCCTTACATTTAAAACCCTGCCTGTGGAACTGACAAATCCTAGCAAGTGACCTTTGGAGTTCATTGTGAAGTCCTGACAAATCATTCTCCTTCATTCACAGGTGATGAATTTCCCAAATTTCTAAGTTGTGAAACAATTAGTGGACATTAATATGGACCAGAAAGAAATGCAGTAGGTCTTCAGTGATTGCTTACACAGTGGAGGAAATGATCCAAGTTCCCAAGAAGCAGCATCTCTTTTCTAGTCCCAGGCTCAGGGTTTATAGTGCGGGGATTAGATTTTTTCCATACTCCATGGCTTCCCTCGTTAAAATAGAAATGAAATTCTGTATCCAGAGTAAATTCTGTATGCCCTGTCAGGTGAACAGTATTTGTCTCCATCTGTTTCAGTGTGCCCTTGCCCAGGGGATAAAGCTGCCCTTCATTGAGGAACCCTCTGGGGCTCACCCCAGCTCAAGTTTTTGAAAAGATAAACTTTCGACTTGAAAGATTGCAAAGATTTCCTGAACCTCCCTTTTCTACTTTGCAATGAAGGCAAAGCAATCAAAACGAAGGCAGTCACTGCCTGTATGAAAGCAAAATGCACAGCCCAAAGCATCTCAGTCAGCTGCTGAGTGTGTTCCCCCAGCTCGATCCTCTGCTGTGATCCCATGCCAATAAAATCAGGAGTGACCCCAGGCACACTCAGGGAACAGGAGGGTCACAGCACACAGTCATTGACAATGAAAAGCCCGCAGTTGTCCAATAAAATAATAAGGGGAAGAACAAAAATAACCTCACAGCCCATGAATAAAACACTCCACAAACAAAGCAGGGAGCACCCCCTTGTTCATGTCCAGATTCTAATCAAGATTTTTACTTAGCACAATATGTAAGGAGGAGGAAAGAATAATAAATACTATCAATAATTAACCAAGTTGATTTTAACTACCTGAAAAACCCACTTTATTTAGTACCTATACCTTCATAAAAATATGAATATTTCTAATTAAGAGCTAGGCATCAATACTTAATGACTTTAAATATTCCAGGCATACTGACTATATAAATACAGGGCTTATAGAAGCTTCACAGCTTCCCAAGGCTGTAGAGTATCTTTAATTGTTGTGGTGGTGTTAAAACCTCTAAGTTTACAACCCTTCCTATTCATTTGCCCTGTTCCAGCATTTACTAACTTGACTAGCAAAACAGATGCATAAAAATGCATCTGGAAGGGTCACTTGAACCACACACCGGAGGCAAAGCTTCATCATGGAGAGCAGCTACAGAATTAAAAACTGAGTAAACTATTTTGGGAATTAATAGGTGAAAATACCAGCAGGAAGAAATCCATTCTGAAGCTTCAGGAAAAGGGAGCAGAACCACATATTCTTTAAAAATATGATTATGTAGTTAGTGTGGAAAGAGTTGTGCATGAGCCAACACTGTGAATGGGGCTCCAGCAGGAACCACCAGCCATTGAAGCAGTGTTTCTGGAAGGGAGAGAGCCAGAGTGACTTCCAGGCTTTCCAGAGCCCTTCCACGCTTTCCCTCTAGAATCAAAAGGTTCTGTTAAGCTCAGTGCAAATAAAATCTCTCTAAGCTACTGATACTCCTGTAAATATTGAGTGAAGTAATGCCATGCACCCAGTATGACCTGAATATTTTCCTTAGGAACACACCATGTGGAGGAGGAAAGCATTTTCAGTGGATTCATTTAAACAAAAATTGAACAAAGGATGAACCAAACCACAGCTCCTGCCTATTGGAGTTTCATGCCAGAAGAGGGAAAGGACAGACGAGAGCCACTTTCATCCCTCAAGTCCTTTCATGTCCTTTGGATAGTTTCAGGCATTAATTAAAATAAGGAAAAATAACCCTCATATGTAATTAGAAGTGATTCAAGCCATGTTCAATGCAGATTAATATCCACTCCCCACCAGCACTTACTGTGTAGCAGGAAAGAGTGAAAGCCTGTACCAGAGCTCAAGTATCAGGTTGAATAATTGACATTCGGATTTGTTGAAATGGAACAATTTGACTGACCCACTTTCAGACTTCAGGGAAGTTTATCGCACGTAAGGAACTATTTTGAGTTTATGATGACATTTTTAGGAGTTCTATCGTGCTGCCAGCTCACCTTCCCACAGACAAATTCACAGAAAATAATGCACAGTATTAATGCCAGTATCCCCTAACTTGATTTGGCCTCCATTGATTTCAGCACTGATCAAAAGAAGCTCTATTTCCTAATCACCACATTAATTTTAGTATAAACTTTTCGTTATCAGGTTTGTAGGCAGATATCTGTATCTGTCCTAATCAGAGTCAGGGATTCACTTGCAGCTGGAGGTTTAACACTTCCTCTGGAGGAGTCTAAGTTCAGAGTTGTCTGTTGGCTACAAAAAAACCGCAAAGCCCCTAAACCTCATTTAAGAGCCTGATGTTGAGTGAAACCTGGCTCAGACCCCACGTACAGGAGCCAGTTCCAGCTTCTCTGTATAAAACCTGAACTGCTCAGCTGTGTGCCCTGCACTACTGAAAGCTAAAAAATAAACCATCATTTAACTGAGACAGTAAGAGCTTTGCAGGAGAATCTCACTTTCTCAAATAATCACCTTGGGGAATCACTGTTTAATAACAGTGAGCTATCACTGCACACTAAAGATAATGAGAGACCATTAAAAAAAATCTCACACCTAAAAACTCAGCTTCTAGACTTTTTTTCCTGAGTAGCAGCACTAGCTCACAGAAGTTACTGAGGGCACTAATGAAAGTGTTTAGAAATGACCCTAAACACAAACACACAATTTAACCTGAAGAAAAGCATCATGTGTTTCCTGAAACACATAACTGGGCCATAAAATATAAGCTGTGGTGCCACACTTAGGACAGGGATAGAAAAGTCTCTGAGAATCTTTCTCTACTTCCCTGTACATGGTGTGATTACCTGCCCCCTTTGAACCTAACCTTTATTCCTGTAACAAACCCAGAAAGTCAATTATAACTCTTGCTTTCCTTTGAAACTGAGTGAAAATTCACCAGGCTGGGGAAGTGACAGAAAAGCTTTTAGTCTACTTCAGCTGACAACAAGATGTATTTTTGTCCCACTCTCTCCTAGCAAAGCCATTGAAATTCATGTCACAGGATTGCTTTAGATCCTATTGCACCTGTTAGTTCTGGTGTTTAAACAAATTCTTCACGATGCTGATGTACCTGGGTGAATATCAGCAGTGCTACCAGCAAAGACTGTGCAGAGGAAAGCAAACTCACAGCCCTTCATGTAGGATTTACTTCCTTAGGTTCAGAGGGGGTTGCACATCACATACAATTCTGAACAGTAATATTAATTATAGCACTGACTCTGGCTATTTAGTGCATTATCACAACCTAGCAAGGCTCTCCTTCCATGATTTACCTTGTAAGCACCTTTCTTCATAGCTGCTTTTACTGCATTATAAATGCTTCTTATTGGATAGCCATTACCAGTGCCATTAAACTCGTTTAACCACCCTCTCATGACTGCAGTTTTACAGAAAGATTGCAGGAGAAGCAGTGTAACTTTTCCTCTTATTTTTGCAAGGACAACTTTATGGCAAAATAGGTATTTACTTGCCTAACAGTTCTGTATAACTCCTGAGAAATTACTGTAAGTATTAAATAAATACACACTGAAAAACCCCCTTGATTTCTTTGGCATAATCACTCCATAAAAGTAAGTATGGAAGAGATTAATGATATGGATTGGTCATAAGCCAATACACCTCGAGTTAAAAGCTACCCCTCATTTAATGGCAGAGAGGAGAACACAAACACTGGTTTGGAAAAAAAAAAAAAAAGCTGAAAAATTTTCTTAGGTGATAATTCTGCTTCCCCTTGCTGCAGAAACCTTGCAAAAGTAGAGGCCATAAAAAAACAAGGTCAATATTTCTGTTCCTCCTTTATCCATGTCACATCTGTCCTGCAGTTTCATTGCATTAAACTAGGCAGTGCTTAAACTCCACAAATTCACAGCTGGAATGCACTCCCAACTGATTTATTTCCATTTACTTTGGGAAATCCCAAATCCAGCAGAGGCTCTTTTCATTGCTTCATGGAAAATGTAAACCCACTTCCTGATAGTGATTTCCTGTAGCGCCTCTTCCTGCCCCGTCCACCAGCTCTCTGTTCCTCCCCTGCCAGCTTTTAATCAAAATGTTAATGCAGGAGCTGGGTTTGTCTGTGATAATCGTTGCTCTCCATTAGCCTGAACTGAATACTTAGGTCAGCTGTGCTCCCCCCTTTGGGGGTCAGTAGCACAGGAGTTTTCTTTCAGCATTTAAAAAGAGGAGACTCCAGCTGATGCTGAAAATAAGTGGGTCAAAAATTTAAATGAAACTATTTCCCACCAGAACAATTCACAGAAACAGAAGAGTTGCACTGAAATTCCAGGGGATGTTACTCAGCCCAGGGTGGAATTAGGAAAGGAACAAATTAGAAAGGAACAAGTCACCCACTGAAGAACAATCCTGTTACTCTGGGCATTTGCTTGACAGGAGAAGGTTGGAACCCTTCAATGAGCAAGGGTAGAAATCATTCTCTCCATGTGTTGGCAAAAGTCTTTATACACTGAGACATAGCAAGGGATTGTGTTTTTTGCATTAAATATTCCTAAAATTATGAGATTTAACTCATGAAATTAAAAATATTTCCCAGCCCTTATGAAATAGAATTTCTCTTTTTGAAACAAGCCTCAGAAATGTGATTTCTAGCCCCTGCTTTGTGCAATGATTTGTTTGAAGAAGCCAGCTCCGGGCTTTTTCACGCTCACTGATATAGAGGATGTTTAAGTTGCTTTATTTTTGTTGAACAATGCTGCAGATAAGAATTCCATCACATAGACTCCCTAGACAAGTTTACACCTCTTAGATTAGAGTGACATTGTGACATTGCCATAATGTTCTTTCCCCTTCTTTTTTTTGCAGTGTTATATTGGTTTCAGCACGAAGCCACATCTGAAGCGCTTACTGTGGCTTCAATCTGTTGGACTGAAAATGAAGATGAAATGGATTTTTGTATACACAAATGCTCTGTAATGCTGATAAGGGGTGATGTGAACAGAATACAGACTAATGCACAGTCTTTTGTGTATTCAGCCTGTCTGGTAAAGAAAGTACTTTTTCAACAGTCTGTTGAATAAATGAGTTGTAAATATCACCCTCAATAAAGTGGGGACTCCTTGCTCCCAATAAACCTGATACAAAATAAAAAGCAATAAAAACTCAAGGAGATTTTGGACAATAATATGACTCTTGGGAAGCTGTAGAGTCACCTACTCTATGTGCCCAGCAAAGGGCACTGGGCAAGGCTCTTGAGATTAATAAATCAAACTTTCTCTTGCTGAGATCTCTTCCAGCAGTTATGTAATGGGCTTGGATCTCAATTAGCACCTCTTCTCTCTCAATCTGAATGGTGTCAGAAGGTCACTTTGAGAGTGCTGCTAACCAGAATGTTTTGAATCCTTGTCTCCAAACCAGATGTGTCACAGTGCACTCACCAGCCCTCACAGCATCTCACACATCAGGTGTGGGTTTGCTCAGCCTATAACGTCAGAAATGTGAAGAACAGAAATCTGCTTTTGCTCCAGCCATGAATCAGGGGGAGAATTCCCTTGAATTCAAGAGTGAAAGTGCCTTTGGAAACTTCTCATTACTTATTACCCTTTCTCACTGCAACACTAAGAACTGTAAAAGCCTTATAATTCTTAAAAGTCCCCTTTGGCTTAAAAAGTGAGAAGTTTTGTGTATGGGACATTGGCAACCTGAGTCCTCCTGTTGGAGCTTGTCTGGATTCAGTTGGGCAGTTCTGCAATGACGTCTGGTCCCTTCAGAGCTGCATTCTCTGTTGTGGGTGAATGTTGATTCTACGTGCATTAATTAGACTTGGAAAGTCTAAGATGAAATGGAGGGAGACAGACACCATGCAGGAGAAGGTGTGTGCAGGTGTCACCATCCATTCTCTTCCCCTTCTCATCGCCAGTAGAGAGGCTGCTCTGGAGATTAAAAAAACAGAGATCCAGAGGAGCTCAGAGGATGTGGTAGTGATGAGGGGTGTAATTAAAAAGCACAATTATGTCTGTGAACAAGAGGCCAAATAAAAGCAAGGCATATATAATCACCAGAGTAAAACCCAGAGCCTCTTTGTACCCAGCCCCATTTACTCCTAGAAATACACTTGTTTCAGACCATGTTAAAATCTAGTAGCTTGACAGAATAATGCATGACTGCCATAAAACTGCCAGTGAAATTAAGAGCTTTTTTGGCAAAGTAACAAAGAAGCTCAGTCCAAAGTTTTAAGGTTTGTGGAGCTGTTTCAATCATATTTCATACTTGTCATTCTGCAATAGTCCTGAAGTGGCTGAAGGCATCACTGTATTGTTTTTATTAAATCAAAGCACTGATTTTCTATTTCACACCCCATTCATCCCTTGCTATACAGACTACATAATGTGGGTTATCCCAAATGCCTCTTGGTTTTCCCTTTGGAAAGTATTTTCTCAGAAAATAATAATGGGCAGAACTTCACTTCTGTAACTTCAGCACACACCTATTGCAGCTCAATTGTTTTTAGTACATTTATCTGGGTTCAAACAAGGTCCAGAGTTGCCCTGAACAGTCTGAAGCCTGATTTTTTTGGTTATTTCTGCAAGTTTAAGCAAAAACCCTGTAGCATTCAGCAGAAGTGCTGTAAAAAGAATCCCAGGTTAATTCAGTGCATCAGGAGCTATCCACCCAGTCTTGCAATTTTAATTTCATACATGTTGAGCATGTTTTAATTTAATGGCAAAATGATAATGTTTTTTCTCTGTTCAGAGCAAGTTCCTGAGCAGGGAGTAATTTGGACACCTGCAAAACAGTAGTTCTCTGTATAATAAACTGAATTAAACTGGGTGCATCCTAGTGGAAACTTCTAATTTAGTTTTAGCTTTCTAGGACAGCAATGTAGACATTCTGCTTATCAGAGGAGTATGGAGTGTACCCTTAGAAAGTAGATGAGACTATGTATCTTGTAAAAATGGGTAAGAGTAATAAGAAATATGATTTCAGATAATGCCTGTGGGTGCTAATCCCAAGTGTTCTGCTTAGCAATTTTAAGACACTTTAAAGTGTGGGAATAAACCCCCAGTAAGTGCTTTAATCTTCTGTCTGAAATAGAATCAATTAAATGACCTCATTTGGAACTATTACTAACTGATCTTTTCATTGTGTGTAATCCACTCCCTTTACTGCTGTTTCTTTACAGAATTTTGTTCATTCCACATTGCAAAATGCACTGCATGCACTTGCAGAATTAAGGCATATTAGCATAGCCTTGAGTTTTATTTGACAGCATTGCCTAAAGATTTCACACCTGTCACAAGTAAGATGTAACACATCCTCTGGACACCAAAAGCAACAGAAACCTGCCTGACCTTTCCACTCCCATCAATCTGATACAGCTGTGTTCAAGACTTCACACCTTCCCTTAGTCTGTCAGAGCAACCCAACAGTTTTCTTTCTCAGGAGAGACAAAAGTTATGACAAGAAATTTGGACAAATTCGTTGCAATAGTTGGCTAATAATGTTCCTAAAAATGTAAGACTGTGAGCAAAAATTGTGTGGAGGCTTTATTCCACCTACAGGATGTGATGTGCTCAGTGATCCAGAGAATTCTACCAAAGTCATTAGAATTTTAGTGCCATAAACAAAAACAAGGCTTTTTCATAGGGTTTTTTTTCCCCCCAATACATAACAAGGTATTTTTTGCCATGGATAAAAAGAAGAAAAATTAGGTTCTCTTTCACATTAAATAAAAATAGCTAGTTCTCTGCACAGGGAAAAAAAATAGAAGGTCAAATCAGAAAAAAACCCAACAAAATCTGAATGAATCAGCATAAACACTCCATCCCTAACGCAATACCTGAGATTTGCATTCACTGTGGGGACATTTTGCTCGTTCACAGTCTCCTGGTTTCAGGATATTCCTGCTGTGTTTGATCTGATATTGTTATCCTATTCTAGTCTAACCAGTTGTTATTTAACATGGCACTTTCAGTGTTATTTGAGATATGGAATGGGACCAGTGAAAGCAACCAGTTCACTTTAGCTGGTTAACTATTTCAAAATTTCAGCCTTGCAGACTTACACTGTACCTTTTCCTGGAGGAAACTGAAGAGCATATTTTGGATTAAGGAGTGAGGCTGTTCCATTTTAGTGATATTGATAATGACTGTTTAACAATAACACAGTCACTTTAGGGTTTGCTTTTTTGTGATGCTCTACGTGGTGTATTAATGAAAATAACTTGCTAACTTTTATTCTTCTCAAAAAAAAAGATAACACCCAGATGTACAAACCCACATTCATGTGTTGTTTTATTGGTGCATTACAACATTACATTTCCTTCACATTGAGAAAGCATGAGATTAAAATACATTGATCCACAAAAATGCCTTCCCTGTGCTGACTTCGCACGGGTGATTACGGCACCTACAGACCCCTCCACAAGTTTCATGCCATTAAGTCTTTCATAATTTTAATTACAGTCTAATCAAACCTTTTGCATTGTCTATTTTACGACTTTCAATTTAATTATTCCCATTAAAATGTGTTATTCTTTACTGCTTTTCCAAGATCACCAATTACTCTCGCAATTTAGGTTTTTATGCTGTATTACACTTCATGTTCCAATCTTTTAACAGCCACTACTCACTTGAGGGCTGTATAAGCTTTCCCCATCCCAAAAAAGACAGCTTGTTTGTATCAAAAGCCATTAAAATACTGGGAATGTGTACAGCACATTTAGGAGGCCCCACTCAATTTTGAGAATAAGCCAGACCTATATAAAAACATGCAAAATGCTCTATGCATCAGTATTAAACTTCTAATTTTGATTTAAGTTTTTTTTTTCTCCATTTGCATATAACCTGGAAGACTAGGGTTCCTGCTGAAAGAAAAAGCTAATGGCTAAGCCTTACCCTGACTCTAGGGCTTTCAGTAATCCTCCCACATGAAGTAATAGAAAACTATATTTGTTACAGAATCCTGTAGGATGGTTTAAAAACTTTATAGGAAGATTAAACTTCCATTAAACTCTGTGGATTTCTAGAATAAGACCTCAATCACACTAGACGAGTGCTCTGACAAATCCAGTGCAAATGCCAAATAATTTTGCTTTGCTGGTGCTGGTATTGTGAATTGGTGTATATTCACCAGGAAAACCACAGCTATGTTCAACTGTCTCTGTTGCAGAGCTCAGAATTCTGTAACTGTCAGTAAAACATCGTCTCTCTAAATGACACAGTCAAACTGATACCAGCTTTACTAGGCCTGATCTCTACAGACCTCTCCCAGGTTCATGCCTGTCACATTCTGTTCCTTAATGTCATTTCCTATATATAGTTATTTCCAAATACCATATAAGTTTATACATAGCAAGGTTGCATCCTCTTGTACACAATTATTAAGTTTATTTTTGATGGGATCCTAATTCACTTGCTTTTTATAAAAATTCAAGTGTTGCCAATCAGGAAGCAGCTCTTCTCAAAAAAAATCTGCAAAGCTTAGCTTTGAGGAAAGTAAATGACAAGCCTTACATAAAGACATTGAGCTCTTTGAATCACAAAATGTCTACAAGGCCAATGCATATTCCAACAGGAACACAGAAATGATAATCATGGCAGCAGTCTCCTCCAGTCTAAAGCACCTTAATTGTGGTCGTTGATCAACGTTATCTTGATTGCTTTAACCTGCAGCTCCACGAAGTGTTCAACTGCCAAGGTGTAGTCTGGAACATTTGCCTGCATTTTCACAGCATACCTAAGGGAAAAAAACCTGGAATCTGACATTCTGCCAAAAGGTACATCATTTCACAGGAATGTAATGTCTACTGCATAGTGCATACATAACAAACGGAATCCTACTGATGATAAATTAGCTAAAGTCACACTCATCAATCTTCTCCATACCAAGAGTGGTTTGATCCAGGTGAGTTCCAATTCAGGTACCAAGCCAACCTTGGCAAGCACCATGCTCAAGAGCATGGTGAGCTGAAAATGTGGAATGGGATTAGTGGAAAACTGTGTCCAGCCTTCCTCTGGATATATTACAGTGCTGGAAACCACCACAGGCATTCGTGGTTGTGCATTTAAAGTCACAAATGAAAATCTCTGCATTTCCTTAGATCACCAACGCTGCAGTGAGTCACTACACAAGAATGAACATGGCACACTGAGATCCACAGAAAACTTTGTGTTTCTTTATACTCCCAGTTTTAGGATTTTTTAAACATTTCTTTTTAAAAACTTTCAGCTTGTTGAATGTCATGGGTGTTCTTTCCTTTTGACTTGTTTTATCAGTAAATACTGCAAGAGCTCTCAAAAATTACTGATGATGTAATACCAGAATTCTAATCCATCCTGTGAAAATATATGTTGTTCTAAGTCGATAATCTTAACAGCACGGAATTTCTTGAATGTGAGAATCATCCTGTGGAACTACTAATGCACAAGGCTTGGCTCTTACAAACACTTAACCATCCGTATTTTTCATTTGCTTAGTCATTAGTAGCTCAGAATGACCTTGTCAAAACTTGACAACTAATATAAAGTTCTACCAGCATGTGGAGATTTTTAAAATGTCAGAAGGCAGCAAAATAAATACAAGGATGATACCTTAAATTATCAAATTACATAAAGAAATGGCTGGCCCCAACAGCTGTTGAACACTTGATGAAAAGTGCTGTGTGTACTCACCACCCATCAAAATCAATGAGTGCTGAAGATGACCAGAACTTTGTAGAAGATACTCAGTACTATAGAGAATCTGTTTTCAGTTCTACTATATCCTCAACCACATCTTAAGATTACCCTCTTAACCATTCTCCATATGGGAATGTTTTTAATAAAGTTTTTTCCCCTTCCCTCAAGTAGTCTATCTGTTTGCAGTAGACTGAAAACAGATAATCCAGCAAGTCAGTATGAACTCAAAATTTAACTTTGAAAGTATCATGATGTTATGGCATTAAAAATAAAATACTTAATTTCCCTTTATAAAAAGGAAAGAAATGAAAGAAAAAAATGTACAGTAAGAAACACTGTTAAGAGAGCAGTTTGGAGGAAATGTGAGAAGGCTAAAAGTTCATTCTGCACATTTCGCAAAGTCATACGGGACCTTCAGTTATTCCCTCCAGAGGCAGCCCAGTAGCATTATCTGCTGTAGGTCTCTCTTCTTTCTTCACTGAGTTCTGATCTAGGAGGCTGACATAAGACTTATGACAGGCTGTATTACCCAAAGGAGGGTAGTGCTGTCTGTAGCAAATATAAGCAAAAATGAGGCCAATGATCCCTCCAACGAAAGCATCTAGAGAAAACAAGCAACAAAACCAGAAGCATGTTACCATGGAAAGGTCAGCCAGTAGTGACAACTGCAAATACAAGACATTTGGTTGATGTGGAAGTGTTTAACCCTGAAAATGTGAACTTTGAATTTTCATAAAGAATTTGGAGCCAAATACCACAATCACAGGGAACACATAAAATCTGTACTTTGTTGGGGACATCTCCAACATTTTGAACACCCAAAATGTAGACAGTTAGGTAAGTTTTAGGAGATGAACAGGGGGAATAGAATGGCCCTCATGGGGCATTAAACATCCATGATGTTCCAGATCACAGCTGACCAACATTTCTGGGTAAACAGCCCATGGACCTTCTTCCACTCGCAGACCACCACCAGGTTTTCTGTTTATCAACAGCACAGCTGAACTCTGCTGTTTGCAGCAGCCAGAGCTCTCCTGCTGGCAGGAGACCTATGGCACTGACTGCAGCCCCTGTCTGCCCAGGCACCCCCAGGAAGGATGGCAGCTGAAGGATGGCCCATGGCTGTTCTGTATTCCAGAAGGGATTCTCCAAAGCAGACAGGGAGCAGGTAGGATACAAGTGGGAAATTATCTCCCTTCAGGCAGTCAGCTACCATAGCCAAAACAATTAATTTATCTTGCAGCTCCTGAAAGGCCTCTGAGACAGACAGCTGTCAAGAACAATTTCAAGCTGGGTGAATTCTTACTAAAAGCACCCGAAAGGTCAAAGACTAAGCATGCCTTCTAACTGATTTAACACCTTTGGAATATCTTTGTTTGATGCTTTTTACTATCCCCTACTCCTACCAGAAAATAAAATAATCTAAGATAAAATAAGGCCGCTGTATGAGATATTTGCAGCTCTCACACAAAGCCAACTTTAAGTTTCCTGTGGGAACCACATAGCACCTGAAGGGTAAGAGGATTGCTTGTATTGTCTGGCTCTGTCTCTTACTAAAATACTCATCTGAGTTTGATTTCCAAACAACAAGAGCAAAATTTCACTGAAAACCCACACTGTCTTTGCAGGCCTCAGATTTAACACGAAGAATAATGAAGGGAAGCAACAGGCACTGGCTAAAATATGACTTGACAACACATTTTGTTTTAACAAGACTTACTAAGCACCTTATAATCTATGTATACCTGTGTTTCCATTCCCTCAATTACAAAGAAACCACAGTGTAATAGAAATGGTGAATCATCGAGTTTACTGCCAAAGAAGGGTAAATCAAAACAAATTGTTTTTGTCTAAAGTCCTTAAATAGAGACTAAATGCCCTGGTTTGTCAGTTTGATATATATTAGAACAAAGGGCATGTGGTTCAATTTTCAAAGGGTTGTAAATCAATGGTTTGTAATCATCAGAGGAGTGAGATTCCTTTTATCAGGAACGGCCAGGGCAAGAAAATCTGAAAAATTTAATATTGAGATAGATAAATTTAAGAAATGTGATTCTAAGTCACAGTTGAGGAAAAGGGCCAGATGGAATGACTTAGGAGATCCCTTCCAATCCCATGTTCTCTTTCTACACACAAAAGGACATAACACATCTATCACAAAGAAATGTAATAGAGGCTCAAACAAGAATTTAAAAGGTGATTGTGTGCACATAGTATTTGCAAGCAGACCGAATCTTATCCTACCCACACTGGAAGCTGACTGATTTCATCAGCTTGTCCCTGTCAAACTATAATGGTACAAAAGGTACTGAGGGCAAGAATTTTCACTGTACAGCATCAATCAACTTGTAAAAATCTTCGGTATTGTGAAGAGATTAACTTTCTATAAACCTCTCTTGGATATAATTCTCAGATTACTCTACTTCAACTGTGGTTCCCTGAATATTCTTCCAGCTGATTTTCATTTTGCTTAACAATAAGATCAAGCCTATGATTACTATTTTTAATTATGGAGAAACACCAGGGTTTTGCCAGTCCTCTATAAGATGCCTGGTATTTAAAGACTTGCTGAAAACTTGCCCAGATAATTTCTTTCAAAACATTTACATGCAAATTATGCAACTCTAGGCCTTAGTTTGGGTGGCACAGTGATACAAATTCACTACCTATATTAAAAGATTTATAGTTTTTTGACCTTGACTGGGGGTAATAAGCAAACACACAGACAGCTATTTTGACTCCTGGTTTTGATGACAATTCTGTCTTTCGCTTGATTTCACGGTAATTTCGTGGTAGAAATAATTTTTTTTTTCATTGCCCATAAAGGAAAAAGAATAATTTTTCAGTCTCAGTATTTAACTTTACTATTTTGCCATACAAAATTTCTCTTTATTCCATCAGTAAACTAACATTTTCAGAAGTATAAGCCTATACAGAGATGTAGGGACTTTAAAGTAGTGGATACATTCAGGATTCACAATGAAATATCCTAATATTCACCAATACCAACACTAAGGTCTTGAGTACTACTGTCTCCAGCCAAACTGAAGGGAGCTCATAAGGTTCTCATAATACTAAAGTTCTGAGGCCATTCAATGGATCTTTAATATAGGGATACTCCACTCCATCTTTCACCTACACTGTGCTAAGTGTTGGATGTAAAACCGATGGTCCTCTTTCATTTCCCACAGCAGAGTTAAGGCTCCATCACAAAGCCACCATAAATAATTTAACTCAATTAGCTGACTCTGCTGAACATAAAAGCTGAGGCCTGAAGTTCTGTGCTGTGTGTTACAGAGGGACCAAGTCTCTCCCTTGGGAACACAGTTCTTCCAAGGGAAAGCAGAGGTCACCTGCAGGATAACGTCTACCAGCATTGTTCTTACTTGGGAAGAGATGAGTTTTCAGCTTGAACTCCTTAAAATTCAAAGACAAAATATGAGCAGCTGTGATGAACATAGTCACAACCCCTTGGGTGCAGTTTTCCTCCACCATATATAAAATAGACCATTATAACCTGCCTCACAGCAAATTTTCAGTCCATAAATTATTCGTACTCTTGGCAAGAGATAATACACACTGTAAACACGTGTTCCAAACTTGAGAGTAAACCTGCACACTCCATTCACACTTCTCCTTTTCTCTCTAACAGAGAGCTCAAGCCAGCCAAGTGTCAAGTGTTGTGTGTCCCTCCTGCCAGCCTGGCAAGGCACCACCTTGTGTCAGCAGTTTTGTGCTGGAGGCTCTCTCTGATTCCAGTGTCACTGAGAAAAGCAGAGCAATGAGTCCTGAAACAAGACAAGACCCTGCTGGAAACCAGGAGACTCCTTAGAGAACTGTCAAGGCTAATGGCTGGTGATTAAGCAGCTATGGGAGAGCAGCAGGAACACAACAGGGTAAGAGAAAGCACAGCTGAGTCTAGCTCTGGTGTGCTGTGTGAGATGAGAAGGTGCTCAGGGGGACAGAGCTGTGCAGCACTTCATTGAAACTGTAAAGGAACCAACAGGATGATGCGTCTTTGTACTGGGATTTGGAGCCAGGTTTTGGTAGCAGGGGGGGCTGCAGGGGTGGTTTCTGTGAGAAACTTCCCCGTGTCCAACAGAGCCAATGACAGCTGGCTTCAGGATGGACCTGCCAGTGGCCAAGGCCAAGCCCAGCAGTGACAGTGGGAGCACCTCTGGGATAACAGACTTAAGAAATGGGGAAAAAAATCTGGACAACTGCAATGGCAGCTGGAGAGAGGAGTGAGAACATGTGAGAGAAACATCCAGGTCAGTGAGGAAGGAGGATCAGGAGGGGCTCCCGGCACGTGACAGTAACTGCTGAGTGATCTCTCTCTCAAGTCATCTCAACTCATGAACCTTTCACTGTATTTTCTCTCCCCATCCAGCTGAGCTGGGGAGTGATAGAACAGCTCTAGTGGGAACCTGGAGTCCAGCCAGGGTCAACCCACCACAGTGCTGGAAAACAGGAAATCTGTGTAACCAGTATGAACCAGGTAATTGAAAGGAGCCCTCAGGACCTTGAGGGGAGTTCAATTTGCAAGGCCAGCAGTGCTGTACCAGCAATATAAAGCCAAGATGACCTATATAACTGTATCAGAAATACCATGTATGGTATTTCTCATAGGAATATAGGGACAAATAGGGAAAAATAATTACAGGCTGGTTTACTTAGTAGGAGACATGAGCGGAGCAAGGAAGGTACAAAGGCAGCAATGAAGAGGGTCAAGAAACGGTAAAAGAAATAAAAGGTGGTAGGGTTTTCTGAATTATAACTTGGTATTATAAGTGTGTAATTAACAAACAGCAGAGCTTTCTACATCAGTTACATCTCACACCTGATTTCTGAAGCACTCTGGGACAACAGTGACAGATGCAGCTGATCTGGCTGGGGTTGCACTCTACAAGTGCCTACTGTGAAGGCAGAGAGGATGCTGTGGCAGAGACCTAAAGCTATGAAAGTCAGTGCTAACTAATTCAACCTCACTAGGAAACCTCAGCATCCATCCAGGAGCAAGGAAAATCTACAGCATACCACATTGTTCTAACTCACATGACATAATAGAACAATCTAAGAAATACAATTTTTAAAAAAAGCAGGAAAAGTAGAAAAAAAGGTAGCTCTATGACTCACCTTGCCAGTGATGTTTGTAGTCACACATGCGTGACAGGGCAATCATCATGGCACAGTAGAGTGGCAGAATGGCTGCACAAAGCCTCCAGCTCTTCCCACGGCCGGTCTCCGTGAAGCAATGCAGTTTTCCAGCCAGGTAGAAGGTGGTGAAGCCAAGGCCTGAAAATGCAACTGATAAAGAAAAACACATCACCACAGTATTTTGTCATTAGCACTGTGGGGGTTTTGTTGGTTTTTTGGTTTTATTTGTTCTTTTGGTTTTTTGGGCTTTTTTGTTTTATTAAAGCAATCATGATCTTACAAATTTTAAAAACTCCATATTTTTGGGGAGGTGAATTGAAAAGACATTCTCTCCCACAAGATCCATGACACAGAAATATTCTCCATAGCAGTGGTGTTACCAGTGGAGTAATGCAAGCAATGAGGAAGGGAACTCTGTGAAGCAAATTGACTTTCTCCTCATATATACTCAGCTTTCACATAATCTGACATGTCTGCAAACACTGTGTTACCTCTAGACATTCACCTATTCAATAGATACTTAATTTTTTTTCCTTCAGCAATTTACCTTTTTCCTCTGTGGGAAACATCAGCTGTGAAAAGAATGCCCAATTTTATTGGCACACTAAATTAAACATTTAAGCAAATTTTTAACTCGAGTCACAAAAGCTTTTTCATGCTTCAACCTTCAGCACACTTTTCCTGATTTTAGACCTATTCTAAAAAGTTAAGGTTCAAAGCAGAAAAGGATTCAGTTTGCACTGTAATTGGATTACATTTAAATGAGATATTTTAGGTTCCATTACCCAGTTTCTATAGAACATGCACAACTGGCAGTGAACAGAGAACTCAGGCACCAAGTTTCTGCACTGAACTTCTTTCCTGTTGTAGCTCTTCATCTTCCAGAAAGACACTGGACAAGGACAGGATTTGTTTGCATCATTCCATCTCCCAGCTGGGTAAATGGAGTGATCAAAAAGAAATTTGTCTTGGATATGCAATATCAAATGCAATCCTGGAGTGAATACTTTCAAATACTTCCTCTCCAAAAATATGATTCTCTTCATGTTTCTATTTTTCATCTCAGGTTATTTTTTTTAAGATGAACTGAAATCTGAAGACAGTATTCCCAGGCAGAACAATCAATTGCTTCGTGGTTTCATTTTCAGACAATCCTCAATGCCTAGCAATTTAGAGGGCTTAAAGAAATATTGCCCAAACTATAAAGTAGGTGTTCAGTTCACACAGATTCATATTCAGGATTACTACCATTTCCCAGGCAATTTTACCAGCAACTGCTAGTGTGGTGCACAGCAGCAGCAGATTTAGATAAACAGGCTTAACAGAAAACCTGCTGGTATTTTTAAAAGACCTTTTCCCCAGAATTTGTGGGGCTTTTATCAGGATCTACCACATTTCCAAAAGGAGGTGATCATGAATGAGCATGGAAGTTCAGCAAGATCTGTACCTGTACTAGACATAAAGGCAGATTTTGCCTTAGGTCATTGATGTGTTCCTCTCAACTAAAAGGCAGGAGGAGGAAGAGACACACAAACACTCCTCTAGGGGAACTCACACCTAATGGAAGATGGAAAAGTAATATATAATACTCTAGCTTGTGGCTGTGGAACTAACATCGTGCAGAGAAGCCTTACATTGCAGAATTTCGGATTGACTTCCCTTACCCTGGTGTTTGCACATCCAGAAAGAGCTGCTTGACCCAACAGTCCCAGTGCGTGCAGAGTCAGCAGCAAAAACATGAAATTAACAGCAAAAAGCTCTGGGATGTGGGATATCCGTTATAAAAATGCTACATAATTCAAGGCAACGCAGTTGCTGTGCACTCCACATGGGCAACTTTGCTCAATGGCTGTATTTTGAAGATGTCAGTCAAGAACATTAAGGAAAACAATTCACTCTTCAAGAACCCTGGGCCTAAAGGGGATATTTACACGGAAGAATTGGTCAATCAGTGGAATATATCTGAGCACTTTTTCCTGCACCAGCTGGAGGCAATACATCACTGCATCATGAAGGAAATGAAAATGCACACATTAAATGCCCTAAAGTGTTACATCCTGCCTACTGTCCTAGTAAAAATTATTAAGACAAATCCCAAAGATGCAGCAAAGCAATACACAAACACTTCTGAGCTGGATTCTTCCAGAAAGGAAATCAAACTCTATATAAAGAGGGCAAGAGCACCATTAAATACCAACCAGCCCTCTTTAGAGACACTGACACAAATGAAGAGAAAATCAGTCTGATTTGGTTTAAAAAAATGTTAACACAAGAAAGATGGTGATGCCATTTCCAGACAC
The DNA here is from genome assembly GCA_013398175.1 of Climacteris rufus. Classification (NCBI taxonomy): domain Eukaryota; kingdom Metazoa; phylum Chordata; class Aves; order Passeriformes; family Climacteridae; genus Climacteris; species Climacteris rufus. The sequence continues at coordinate 72,795 of VZRZ01002687.1, forward strand.
AAATATTTCATTGATTGGAAGCGTAAGAGGAGAAAGGAATGAGGAAATAGGATATTTTAAGCAATTGGTGTAGCTAACTCACATCAAAGTCCTGATGCCACAAGTGGCTGAACATAGGAAAACATCCCCTGAGACAAGCCACAGGTTCTGTCATGGCTTGTTAAAATGTTTTGAAATACTTTATCATTATTGGAATAAACAAACTACATTACATTCAATTGTTCAGTTTGTTTCTGTGACATTCATTAAAAAGAATTAGTTCACAGAAGAAATAAGGAGGATGAGAGCATCTGGAGACACCATAGATATCATCCTGACACCTGATTCCCTCCAGAGAGGGGATTTAGGTGAGTTAAAAAACCTGTCTGTGCAGACCAAACCAATTACCAAGTTGAAATGCATTAGGTGAGAAACTGTAAGCAAGAATCTGATCTAAAGCATCCCAAATAAATTATTCATTAAAAAATGCAATTGCTTTTGTGAGTGTTTTCTGAAAATTAAACTACCCCAGGAGGATCTTCAGCTTCTCAAATTTTAATGGATGCTTTGCTAAGCACACAATAAATGCTTTTTTTACATTAGGCAGTTTTTGAACTGAAGAAAAAAATCTGCAACTTAAATTTAAGTGACATCAAATTACAAAATGGCAAAATTACAACAAAATTACAAATCAAATTACAACAGTTCAAATGGCCTTTGCAAGAATCAGAGAAAATGATCCATCTCTTTGTCCAAAATGCTTAATCTTGCAGTGATTACTGTGTATTTCCCAAATGCAAACACAGACTATTCATCACTGGAATTGCACAGCAGCCTATTGAGGAATTCCAGCAGCTTGGGCTACTGGTGAATGTTTTCAGTTTCACACTGTTCAAAGACTGAAATATTTATCTTTCTTGAAGGAAAAAGTATGATACCAAATGAGTGCATAAATTTTAATGCTGAAATTCAATTCAAAGAGCATTTTATAGAAGTACAACTCCCAAAGAACATTTAGAGCTTTTTATCACAAAATATTTTTATTTTTTTTCCAAGTGGGACAACCAATCACCTTTCCTTTGGCTTGGCTTTATTAATGTCTTTTCACAGAGAAAGACAGTTCAGCAGCAGCAACATGAAAAGCACATCACAAAATACAAATGCAAGCAGGGACTTGGGAAATAAAAAAGAGATGTTGGAGACAGAGACAGATTAGAATATAAATAGACCTTTATTATCTGAAAAGCAAGAGTATTAGTCATTAGGTTGTTTTTGCACCACTGTCACAGTGAATTCTTGTGAACCTCTTTGGGTTTTTTTGGTGACATGTCTTTTTTATGCATGTTTCAAGATACCTCATCTCACCTGCAATACCTAAACTGGCCCTAGGGTGCATCTCATTGCCACCAAAAAAAGAGAACTAAGTTTTGATTTGTTCAGTTCATGATGCCAAAATCTCCTAAAAGCAAACCTGCTCTATAGCCTGCTTTTTCATTTCTGTTGATAGAAACCTTGAAGAAATCCTCCTTCTATGAGAACATGGTAAAGAGAAGATTAAACCATCTTAGATTCTGGAATTACTTTTAAGAATTTCTCTTTTTAAACACAGTATCTAGGCACAAGCTTTAAATCACTGCCTTTCCAGCTCTAATACAAACTATGGTCATATGGGCATTTATGAGATATTTAACAACAGATAATCTCTACCAAGAGCAATTATTTCTTTTCCAGTTCAACAGTGAAATATAGTAAGTCCCACCCACTGGGATCAGGGTAACTTCTGGCTTTCCTGCTTTGCCACACCTGTGCCATCAGCAGCATCCTGGATAAGGGATCACATCCTGCTCAGCCACTCCTCATTCCAACCACCATGCCAAGTATTGGCATCACTCATTCAGGGATGTGCATGTAATTTAAAATTTGTTTGAAGGAAATTGGCCCAAGCATACAGATTAGCACGTAAAATACAGTTAGAAGACAGGCTCAGGAGTGTCTCCATGGGTGGAAACTTTCTACAGTGCAGGATCAGAATGCTTCTGTCAAGGTTGCTTCTGCATCATGGTTGGCAGTGTCAAGGAGTTTACTGGATTATTCCAGTTTTAGTAGTCCAAATAATCCCCCTAAACACTTCAAAAAGAAAATAGGGAAACCCCAAGACTATGCACAGCCTGAGCAGGAAGGGTTATGTAGAAAATCTCTGCTTTTCTTTTCATGCTGAGTGACACAGCAGGAATAGGAAAATGATATTTATTCCTGCAACACTGCAAAATGTAAAGCAATGAAGCCTGATCTATCCGCAAGAGGAACTTGTCATTGGGGGTTCCATTTAGAGAAGCAGAGTTTGGAGAGGGGGAGGGCAAATGGTTTGGAGCTTTTTTCAACCACTTTTTCAAGTGAACCAGCACACCAAAGTGAGAGTGGATGTACAGCAACATTGTACTATCACTGAATTCAGTGGGCTCCAAACTTGCCAATAACCCTCTTGAGAGAAAATTTTAAATAACTCTCCTGAGAAAATCAGGGACTGGAAAGTTGGGCATCTTCATTTCCAGTTCAGTCTAGAACCTCTGAAGACAGAAAAACTAAAGCTTTTCTCCGTTCTGAAGTATGTGGTAGATCTAAGATTAATCTCTTTAACCATGCAAAGAAAAAGGAGAAAACATATTAACATATAATACCATTTTTTAAAAAAAGTTACTGTGTTAAATAACTGAGGTTGTTCAGCATGGAGAAGAAAAGGGTGCAGGGCAACCTGGGATAGTGGAAGGTGTCCCTGCCCATGGCAGGGAGTGGGACTGGATGACTTTTAAGGTCCCTTTCAATCCAAACCATTCAGTGATTCTATATCCTACAGTGTAAAAAAAAAAGCATAGAAAATGTTTGCTAAGTAGGATAAATACCAGTGAGGAACCTCTGTTTTACATTGCCACGATTCATGTATTATGAACCCCCTTTTTTTTTTTTTTTCAAATTCAGGAAAATAGGGAAGTCTTTTGGGGGCCTGCTTGAGACATACACATAATCTGAACCTCAAACAGGATGCAAAGAGTTGATTTATTCTTAGGGCTGGAAAACTAAACTTTAAGGAGTTCATTTCACAAGCCCCTCATGAATTCCAACAGCCCTTGTTGTTGAGTATTCTCAGGTAATTATGTGAGAGAAGAGGTAGAAGCATTAAACATAACCATTCCTGAGTACACTTAGAATTTGAATTAAGAAGCCAATAAACCCCACAGGAGATTTTTTTTTCCTTGAATATCTAAGAAATCAATTTCATATTTCCCTGGATTCTTTTATAAAAGGATGAAATATTTCAGTGAGACAGTGCCATACAGCTGTTAATTAAGAGATTTATCTTGAAAATAGGAGAGTAGCAGCAATTACTGCCAAAAACCTGTGGCTTGTAGCTCATTTGTTACTTAAAATGTTCATTTTCAAGTGAAGGAAATATGATTATCCTCCATGAAATTGCTAGCTGAAGATAATTAACAGTTCAAATTTAGATACCCAACTATAATTACAAGTACTGAGGTAATATTTTATAGAAATTATCACAGGATAACAAACATTTCTCTTGAAATTCAATAATTTCTTCACTCTGAAGCACATAAATCCCTTTAATTTTTTTAATAAATGGATGTCTTCTAACATGTAAAAATATTTTCATTTTAAAAAAAACTGACTAATCTAAATTATTTAGTGGAAAAGGGGAGTCCTTTCAGTCTAATGACATAATATTTCCCAGTCACCCTTTTTTCTTCTTAGTGGCACAGCAAGAAACACCACAAATGCTATGTTCATTTAATTAGTGCTTCATCAAGCAAATCTGCTGCAAGCATGAACGGTATAATCATCTTTGATATCATCAGAGAAGGCAACTCCTCAGGGGTAATGCAACAGTAATGCTCTATACAGTGACAAACACTGAGTGGAACAGTGAATTGTCAACCGATAGAGACAATATAATATTAACAATCAGCCAGTCACCAGCAAAGGTGCTGGGTTGTTCTAAGAATTTCTGTAGGAGTCTTCACCTCTCTAAGAAAACAACTCACACCAAGCACCCTCCTAGGCTGACTGTCACAGGCTCAGAGAAGCAAAAAACCCAAGGGACTTCTCCCTTCTTCTCCCAAAAGCAAGGAGGGGACTAGACAGAAACTCAGTTTAGGAGTAATCCTGAGAATGCTTTCATTCTCAGAGTTCAGCTGGGAGGAATGGGACACATCCACACAAATGCAGACACTGTATGTGTATAAATACACATTTCCAAGGAATACCACAGAACATTTTTTGGAAAAACAATCAAGGACAGACCCATCAATAGTCATATCCAAATTACATTCTTACTCATATTTAACTCCTACCCATCATCTGCCCTGCTGCAAGAGACATTCACTGCACACACGGATATTCTACTTTTCATTTGGATTCCAGCTTCCTTGCCATACCAAACAACTCAGAAAGTGATATCATATTCTACTTCTTGATAGCATAAATATCTTTTAACCATTAGCTATTGACTTTTTTGCTATTTACATCAACTAGTAGTTCCATTTTTCTAGACAGGATCTCGCTGTGTTCATCCATACAAACTTACTGATTTCAAATAAGTAATGAAGGAAGACAGAGAAGGGAACATGAAGAATGGAACAGAAAAGAACAGAATATTTTTGCTGGAAAGGACCAATTATCATCTGCCTGACCACTGCAAGGCTGACCAAAAGTTAAAGCAAATTATTCAGGGCAGTGTCCAAATGCCTGCGAAACACTGACAGGCTTGGGAAATGCTGCCCACCTCTCTGCAAAGCCTCTTCTAGTGTCTGACCACTCTCTTGCTAAAGATATTCTTCTCAATGCCCAGTCTGAATCTCCCTTGGCACAGCTTTGAATCATTCCCACTGTCCTGTCACTGGATCCCAGCAAAGACAGGTTAATAAAGTGGTGACTAAAATAGCTTATTGTATAATAGAGAATTTCTGGCATGACTGAGCAAGTGATGTTTAAAATATTTAGTGATATTTAAATATTTTTAAAATATTATTTAATATGACTCAACAGTCTTATTGAATCATATTTATTCCCAAGTGTCTGTGGAGATGCTATGATACCATAAACATCTGGTCAACCATTCTGATTTTTATTTTCTGATTAATTTCCTCAATAAAATAATCCAAAAATTTCTTATTTGCCCCCACCTCCTCTCCAATTGATTTTTTTTTAAGAATTCCCATGCTATTATCTACTGGCAGTTTCATCCACAAATCCAACTTGCACTGCCTTCCAACATGATCAGAAACCCCCAACACAATCATTCTCCAAAAGTTTCTATTTGCTTAAACAAAACTTAGGAATCCCAGTTCTAAAACCACCATCTTAGTTCAGATTAGAGCAAAGAAAAACTGAAAATCTCAAGAGCAAATCACCAGACAAATCAGTTGATTTCAACAAAGAAGTATTAGTTTTAAAAATATTTTGCATAAATATTTTCCATGTAGGTTTTGTCTGATAAAACACTGACATCATTATTTTCTCCACCTTCTGCAGAAGGAAGGGGGAAACAATTACTTTCTTACCTGCAATAGCTTGTGCTTTCTGTGTAGAACTGGCAGTATTGCAAAATCCAAATGAGGCTTTCTGCAGGTATTTTTTTTTTCTTTCAGGCATAAATAATATACTTGATTTCCTACATTTATCTCATAGCTTTTATCTGAAGAGCCTTTTAATATCCCCTTGCTTTCAAGAGACCTAAATTAATGTTTTCAGAAAACGTTATGTCTGAGATTTCTGCAATTTGATAAATCAGTCATCCACCTCTAAAGAAAGGTGCCCAGCATTTTAATTCTATCATTCAGTTTCAAGGGTTTTATTGAGTTATATTTCTTTTGCTTCTAGCAGAATTGCAGTTGGTACTGTTGGTTTTAATGAACTAATTCTGGATTGACTCAGAGTTATTTGCATTAGAACAACACGATCTCATGTGAGTCAGTTCTACCCCTCTTGCTGCTCAAAAGGGTTTTGAGTGTGCAGTAGGATCTGGAGACTGATCACAACTAGTTCTTTTAGGGTGGAAAACACCCACCCCACCTTATAAAGGTGACTGCTCTGTAGAGAGTTTTATTCTCCTCATGACAACAGAATGGTTGGGTTTACTTCCAAGTAGCTCTAGTCTAGGCAGAACACTCTCATGGATATTCTCATTTATTCTTACAATGAGCTGGAAGAGCACACCATATGCTGCAATAGCAGTTTCAAGGAATCTCAATATTTGCCAGGACTGTAGTGAGACTTCTTCCTGAAAGATGGTCAGAAAGTGATGTGCCAGCCTCCTCTGAGTTAATAGCCATCCATTTTCAAATTACACTTGAGTTTTCTGACCCGTTTCACTCCAGAGAAGAGCTGTCACTACAGTTCACAGATGAAAATTGATCTTTAGCTCTCTAGTGTGAATCAAAGTCCTTTTAACTGAAAAGGTCAGGCAGAAGAACAATGGTCTTTACTTTAGATACAGCTAAAGTCCACAGCATCACAGCAAAGTCTTCTGCAGGCTGTGAAATCAAGTATTTACCTTAACCTTAGCCTCAATATTTTGCCTGAAAAGTCAAAGTTAGGGAAGAGAAAAGGAAGAATTAGACTGAAAGGTAATTAAGGTAATTAAGCTTCTTCCCTACACAGATGAAAGCAAACTGAACAGATATAATAATAAAGAAACAGCAGTAGCTGCTCTGAAAACTGGTTTATTGGAGCCAAGAGCAGAGATTTACTCACATTTGCAGCTCACTTTTTTTAACTTCAGCTCCCCAGCACCCGAGGAAGAACCATGTTGACCCACAGTGTCATTCACTGTGTTCCTCATTAATGCCCCAGGATTCAAGATTATTTCATTTTTTTGCTTACTCTCCTCTGAGCTCTCACTCTACTCCTGAGTTCCCTGCATGATCTAGTCTCCAGATGAGAAAAAACAATTAAAAAGCACATACATTCCCACCCCTGTGGTATCCTGTGTGATTCACAAATTACTGTGGACTGCAAGGCAGCAAATCCCAGGGCTGAGACCAAGAAAGTAACAGGCTTAACAGATATAATTTCCAATTTTTCATGCAGTCTTTGGTACTGCTAAATAAAATGTTACCATGAAGAATCCCGTCACTTTCAGCTTTTCTACAAGAAGGTCTGCAGATTTTTGCTAGATAGCAGAGACATGTAACACCTCATATTTCACCTCTTTTAGTCACTTTAATGAAAAAGGCTCTTTTTCTTATGAAGTGCATATCCTCCTTTTATTATAAACAAAATCTACAATGTATAACACGCTCCACTGGCAGTGTTTCCTTAACAATATATTAAAGGGCACACTAGGTATTAAAAACCTAATTCCCAGGCCACTGCTCCCATTAACTCTGTTTGCTGATAATTGTTTTTTGATGTAGTAATTCTGACTATTAACATATTAGAATTCTCCAGGCAATTCAGTTCTGACAGAGGGCAAAATCTTGCTCTGATCAAAAACTATCTTGGAAATAGAGATTTACTTTGATTTGTGATGAATTTATACCTGCAAAGGCTCATCCTGAATAATGAAACTGGGAAAAATCAATTCTTCATGTTGTTACAAGCAGTTACAAATCTTGCAAATCCGACCACTGCAAACATCAGTTACATTAGCAGTGGCATGTTACTGCCTAGGTCTTCACTGTATAAAAAGTACAATTTATTGAAAATAAACGGCAACAGGAACTGTTCCTTCAAAAAACAATGGATTTTTACAAATCTATAATTTTGTCTGTGAGGTAAGTGTAAATTATCGTTCAAAAGACAAAGAAAATAATATTATTCTTCATTTCTAAAAGGCCATTATTTTCTCAAAATATCAAGATACCTTCATTCATCAAGGACATAATTTAAAAAAAATGACAATATAAGTAACAGTTTTTGCCCCCACAGCCTCTGATTACTTTCTTCATTTCTGATTAAATTCTCTGATTTCTTCAGCTGTATTCAACAGTAGTCACTACAAACCTCTTTCAGACAATATAATACAAAGAAGAAAAACAGAAACACCCACACAAGAAATGAAAGCTCTTGCACAGCTTTGTGTTAACATTCACTCTGGAAGCTGTACAAATAAAATTGAAAAGTCACCATAAAATAACTTCTTCAAAACTCTATTCTTTCCTTGCAAAAGCTATCTCTGGAATCAATAAAGATTTCTATTAAAAAAAACCAAAACAATGGCACAATTTAGCCAAAAGTCAACTTTTCAAACCAATTTAAGTAACTGAACTGCAGGTACAAAAATAAAAATCATATGAGTGTTTTATTTATTTTGCTGCTAATACAGCACTTTTATACAGAAAATGTTAATTTTTATTGATTTTATTCCCAAAATCCATTGACTCCAACATGAAATTATCTCTGCAGCCACTGTGTTAGAGTGATTAATTTTTAGCAAGTTTGGTTTCCAGTCATTTGATGTGAAATCCATTCACATGAGTTGGGATCTTTCTCTCTGGGATCAACAGCCAGCAGGAGTCTCCTGAAGTTCAACACAGAGAAATGCAAATTCCTGTGCTGGGGGAAGTACACCCCAACTCTTCTGAGCAGTAGGCAGTAAAAGGAGGAGAGACAGTGGGCACAAACTGAAGCACAGGACATGGCATTTGAACAAAACAACATTTTCACTGTAAGAATGGTCAAACACTGGACCAGGTTTCCCTGTGAGATAGGTTGTGGAATCTCCACACCAAATTACACTCAACAGGAAATCATCCTCAGGAGCCTCCTCTCACTGACCCTGCTTGGAGCAGTGGTAGGAACTGCATGATTTCCAGAGGTACCTTCATCTAAAAGTTCTGTGGATCAAACTATAAGCTCATACAAACCAGACTAGCAGGTGATTATTCATTTATTCATGGCAGACACATCAGTTTCAGGATGTCTGTGTGGGTATTCATAGCTATCATGGGCTCAATCTTCCCCTGACTACCCACACTACAGGCTCCTAGGAAGTAAAATTAACTTCTCACCAAGCCACTAGTTTCTTTCAGTACAAAGGTACCAAAACCAGTTTCATGCAACTTCTTCTAATCTAATTCCTTAGCTGAAAAACACAGTTTAAATAGTTCTGGCCAATTCAGAAATAACACATTTAAAAATAGTCACTAAATAAAGCTGAAGCCAAAACTGGCAACTGCAGTCTGCTTGCAAATGTTTTGAGCAGAATAAGAGCCTAAAGGGAGTTGTATCATGAAGAATTATTCACTTCCTCTAAGACAGCAAACAGGGTCAAGAATTTGGCATTTTATTCACACAGGATTTTTGGTGTTTCTAAACAAATTGTGTTGTGTTACTATTATTTGCCCATACTTACTTGCTTGTACAAGGACTTCATCACTACACTCACGGCAGCATATGGGATATCTGACTGTCTGGGATTTTATTTCTTCTTTTAAGCTAAACAGCCCATTTTACTGAACAATATTTGAAGCAAGTCCATATTGCTGATTTGTTACTTACTGTTCTGATAAGTAACATATGAGCATAAACAAGCATTTAAAATCTAACCATGAAGTTGTCCTGGTTTTGGCAATAAGTCAAGACTCATTTATTAAGCTTATATTAAAATAAACACATACTACTTTTGCAGCACTGTTTTATTTGCTGTTGGTGGCCTGTTGCCATTAATACAGGTGAAATCTGGGTCAGAGATTCAGTTAGAATGTGATGGATCAGGTCATTGTTCCTCTGATTTAGAGCTCTGTATCCAAAATTTGGTATCACTAACTTGGAAAGGTGATCTGGATTCATATTTTAAGCCAGAATTAATTTCAGACAGCAACTGGAAAAAGACTTGGACAAACAAACCTGCAATATTTGGTAGAACCAGTTTATATTTGTGCCATTACCAGGACATAAAGTGAAAAGAGGTTTTGCCCCTTTAGTTCCCCCCTCCTTACAGCCACCTGATGATGTGGTACCATCACAGCTATTTTACTGGTCTTATCCTTCTGCTCTCATCTACAGAACTCTTTAAAGTGCAGGAGTATTTCCCTCCCTTCTTCCTTTCCAACAATTGCAAGCTGCAACTCATGAGCCCTATGTGCTTTCAGAAATGTGAGCTCTCATATGGAAACCACACTTAGTATTTGTCACCTTAATTAAACATGCACTTGACATGTGGTCTTTGTTTATGAGCAGAATCAGTCTTCCTAAACCTGATGGCTTGTAGGCTCAGCATGTTCCCTGAAGAAATTTAGATATATTCTCCAAACAAAGATATTTACCCAATTATAGCAATTATAACTAATTATAGCTAATTGCAATTTAAGATTAAAACAGGGTCCAAAAAGCTGACATTCTCCCTCATGGTCCCAGGGTAATAACACAAATTCCAAATTCTGTCACCAAAATAAACTCAGACGTCCCTGTCCACATAAACACCAGACAATCAAATGCTCACTGCTTGTAGCCTGTATAAAGAATGGCACATTGGGAAATCTTCCTTGAACTGGCAAATGCATAAAGCTACTCAAAGTAACAAACAACTGTTAATTAAATGAACCCTATTGATTTCTTTTCCATTTTTAATTATTGAATATCTGGCCTACTTGGAATTGCTTCACTGCATATAAATCTCGAATTACAAGCATTTGCTTCCCATGAAGATTGATTTTTAGACAAATAACACTTCAGGGCTCATAAGTTCATATTTTCTATGTAGAAAGGTTTTGTCAGTCTGACACAAATGTCAAAATGACATCAGACATGAGATAAAAAGGAAGAAATCAGTTACAGAAATCTTTCAATCCATCCCATTAATATAGTGTATGCCTGCAAATTCACAAATCTTTTCAGGTCCCAGCTGTGCACATGGCTTGTCTGATCTACTCTTCTGTGTTCATTCACCTTAATTTTCCTCTTGCATGTGTTGCATTCAGTTAAATACTCTTTATCCATACATCACATTTTTTCATCAACTGGTATGGGTAATCATGCTGGGTAATCATTATACTTGCTAATTCCAGAAAATAAAAGGTCTATACTGATTTCTGCATAGTTTGTTCTGTTGTTTTCATTACATACACTCAGTCTTTCTGTCTGTATGTCCATCTATTTGGTTGTTATTTTTTGATCTGTTACTTGCTACTGTTGTTTCCATCTTGTTGCAAGGAGAGAAAAATGCATGTTGAGGCGGGGGGATGCCATAAGGTCTCTTCAAGGCAGGCTGCCCAAAGGTTCTCTGCAAGAAAACTCTTCAGAAGGCACACAGGAAGGACACAGGCAGGAAGAAATGCTGCATTTATGATCTTCATAAACATCATTCTTTTGATGTTTATGAAGACTTTTTTTTGACTCTATGGACATAGAGGTGCTGCACCATATAGTCACAGGTGGTGGTTTTAAGTAGTTAGTTGCCAATGGATTATAAAACCATGCAATTACTAAATATGGAAAAAACAAACCTATATTTTGGAAGTATTTTGGCTGTCAGAATAGCAACATATTCCTATGACTCAGGAACACTTATGAGTTACTGGATCTAGGCAGGAGTCTTGGCCCTCTACATCTAAATGTCCACTCCCTCAAACACGATATACTGGCAGTACACTGGAAAAGAAACAAAACAGGCTCCAAACAATCCAGAAGGTCCAGAGACTTCTCTGATCCAGTGGAACACACAAGTCACTCTTTGAGTTTACAAAACAGTCTTTCCTCCACACATTTTTCTTCCTTGTCTGACATGCACTCCTTGGCCCAGGGAGGTGAAGCCAAGAAAATCATCTGTGCTCTAACAGGGAGAACTCTCCTCCAGGGCACAAGTTGCCTCTCAAAGTGGTAACAGGTTGTTCACAACATTTTTATGGAGTAAGGGAGGTCAGGCCAGGCCATGTGGGAGTGCCAGTGTTGTCACTCTTGATATACATCCCTGGATTACATTTTTACAGCACAACACTCACAGCACCACAGACTTTCTTGTTAAAGCCCTTGTTTTGCATGGATGAGGTTTCAGAGTCTGCTACAATAAAGCTTTTGACTGACAGTCTGTCCAAGAATGCCTTAAGAAAAACTGTTTGGAAGGTGAAAATGGCTCTTGACTGAAACTTCTAACCTCTCTTTATGAGCTGCCTGGCAGGTTTTACTTGTGATTTATTTTCCTCATGGGTTCAAGTGAAGTTGTAAATATCAAACTGTAGTGGGCTACTTGTAGCTATCATTCCAAGAGAGGTACTATAGTTTATGTCAACTCTCATCCTCCCTACTTACATTTCTGCTGTCATGAAAATAGAAAAGAAAATCGAACTAACAGTAACAGAAACGAAAAAAACCTTTTTTTGGTTCTGTTTCATTAATTTCACAGATACAGAGAAAGGATGACAGAAACCTCAAGAGCAGAACTCCTTCACTTTACCTTGTAACAATCTTATGTTGAAGGAAGGAAGAAAGGTGCCAAGAAAAAATTTTGGACTGAGTTTATGGAAGAAAAGGTTGCAAATACCTGTTAAGTTTGCAAATACCTGTTAAGAAGACAGGAAGAACAGCTTTTTAAAACTGATCTAAGAAAATGGAGAATTATAGCAACATTTACAAACATGAATTATTATATCCTAAACATCCCCATTGCTTCACAGGTCTAGGAAGGTAGTATAATGGTGTGCTTCCCACAATACTTTTTTGTTTTTCACTCCTTAATCTAGTGGGAATGAAGTAATAGCAAGAAACTAAATTCATGATCACAACTATAAATTATTCTTCATAAAACTGACAATTCTGGTTATCAAAATAATTTTGTTGCACAGAAGGAATAAGGGTTAGCATTGTATGATTGTCACGTTAAATGCTTTCCTCCTCCATTATGAGACTAAAATATGTATGGATTTTTAAGGCTTGTCAGAGACTTAGATATAATAACATCAGGCTTCAAACAGCTAAGTAGTTCAAGCAGCTGCAGAATTGCCTCACTCTCACATACACTTACCAACTGATAAAAATTACTGAATATATAATATCTTTTCATTCTTATCACATTTTAATAAAAGGCTTTGTAGTGGGAAATACAGCCAACTCAGCCACATGTTAATCTTATGGCAATGATGAAGAAAGCATAATTTTGATCAAAATACTCTGGGACATCATTCTGCTCCAATAAATTTGGTGTGAGCTGCAGCACCATAACTCTGTGCTTATACAACCAGTGCCAGGTAAAATAAAACCCCAGGGCTCCTTCTGTGGCTGCCCCACTGGCTTAGAACTAAAGCTTGTAACATATCCACAAATATCTACTACTCTCTTACCCACTTCTGGGACTCAAACAAGAAAGAAAGAGCAAGATCAGCACATGGTTTCATTCCTCTCATCACCCAACTTGTTTGTGATATATACTTCTGCACAATTAGGCAATTTGTAGTTAGTACTTTAAAAAAAAGATTAGAAAAAAAATCCATAGATACAACTTACTGCAATTCTTAGAGAAGAGCAGAAAGCAACAAACAATACTGGCCAAGAAAACCCCAAAAATCTCACAGTAATCAAGTTATTTTAGAGATGAAAAGAAGTTTTATTAGACATGACTTAGAACACACTAGAAGTCAGCTCCTCAAAACAGAGAAAGGAATCTTTGCAAACATCTAAGTTAATATAACTAGTTAAACCAGATAGATGAATTCTCATAAAGCCACCTAAACATCTGTCAGGATACAGCAAAAGTATCTGATCAAACCATCAGACACAGACTGAGGACCACCTCAAAGACAAAGGAAGAGACAAGTGACTCTACTGCCCTACTTCATAGTCCAATGGAATAAAACAAAATAAATGTTTATTTTATAGACAAAGGGCTGCATTGGGGAACAGATGCCCCTCAGAATGACACTGTGTTCTGTAACCTTGAATATGCTTCACTCTACTGACAGGCCTGCTATGACTGTCAATGAAGTCAGGTGATTCTCAAGATAAGGAAGGGTCACAGGCTCACAACTTTATTTCCACAAGGAAATTTCTGAGAGTGGTGACCCAAGCCACAAGTTCACCAGCAAAAATCAGCTTCACAATCCAGCAGAAAAGGAGGAACTCCAAACCACAGAAAGGACAGCTTTCTACAAAAGAGGCACTGTATCTAAATGAACTTACAGGAAGAGTGGATGCTTGGAAAGCTTTTTCTGCCTTCAGAGACCAGGTCTGGGTCACCTGTGCAGTGCATTTCAGAGTTCATTACTCCATCTGGAAAGCAGCGGTAAAAGAAATCGGGACGCGGTCTACAAAAAACACCATGGATATTAAAAATATAAAAGCTGTAGTAACAAATAAACCTCAAAGTGATTATTACATTCACTGCTTATTACATACACAGTGCATTCCCTCCAGCTTTAATACAGCAATGGAAATAATAGATTCATTTAGGCTGGAAAGGCCCTTAAACCATAGAGTCCGAGAGCAAATCTAACACTGCCAAATCCACACTGAACCATGTCCATCAGTGCAGAATGGTCACAGGTCACACTGTGGAACTATGGTCACTTTTTTTTTGCAGGCAGGCTCTCTCAGGGAAGCTTCCTGCACAGCTTGCAAGTGGGAGCTGTCTCTAAAAACATCCATGCAGGTCGCTCTTGCCTAGAGTGGCCAGTCTTGCACAGAGCAAAGTAGTGCAATGACCCCCAAATTTTCACAAGTCTTGACAACACATCCAGCTGAGAATAGCCTCAAAACAACCACCCAAATCTAATGCCAGCCTTGATGTAGACTGTCTACATGCATTGAACGAACCTCTGAGTCTCTTTTGACTGCTGTGAGCTGAGCATCTAGGTTTGACTGGTGTCATACTGATCCTGAGCTAATAAACCACTTGGAGAAGCAAAGTGAATGATCACAGATTCAGAGAAAAGCTGACAGAAAAACAGTTGGTTTGGAACGCAAAAAAAATGAGCTTATGCCTGTCTAAAGAAGAGGGTGTATTCTTAATTATTTTAAAAGCACCCTTCAAATAAAAGTGCCAAGTGCCATTACTGTCAGGGCATCAGTACTGCAGCAGAGAGGGTTCATCACAAACCAAACATAAATACTGCTTCCTCAATGCTGCAAAACAGCTCAACAATAAAAGCAGCACTGGGCTGTATCAAATAGTGTATGAATTCAAGTCAAATATGTACTTTTCAGCTGAAATTATTCAAAATTTTGATAAAGAGAAAATAATAAAATGCTTAGAAAGGACTTTCCAGGGAGGTTTTTTTGCTAGATTTTTCTGAGGCCTTCATTCAAAATTATGCTTCCCTAACAAATCGGTCAATATAGGAGTCCATTTATTGCTCTGCTCCCAGATTTTGCCATGGATGTGGATGTCACCTGGAAATAGAATACACTTCACACAAAATGCAGGCACTGAGTTATACAGAAACTCAACTGATTCCTATTTAATCAGACAAGGGGCACTGGCATCTAAACTCCCACATTCTGTGACTGTTCCCTTCTGCATTGCCAATTTAATGAAGTGACTGCAGCTCACACCATTCCTTTCAAACCCCTCACCTGTCTGGAGCTGCCAACGAGTCAGACAAATACAAAACACAGGGGCAGAGATCCTTGCCACAGTGGGATGTCACATAATGAAGTTGTACAACACCTGCACCAGGCAAAGGACGGCTCCACAGGGGCCCCTTCTGCCTCCATGTGCTCTGGAGCAGCAGCTCTCTGTTTATTGAGATGTATTGGAGTTGTCAATCTGTCTCCATTTCTCTTAACCATCATTTAAGACATGACAAGACTTACCTTCCCACTATTAATTTAATAGTATTTGTGCAGACACCATTCAGAGCCAGAGCCAAGGAAACAGCTACAAAACAGAATGAACAAACAGAACAATAATAACCTAAATACCAAGCAATAAATGGCAGCATTACAGCATTTGATTTACAGACTGAAGCCTTCACTGGACTGAAAACTGAATGATCCTTTCTTGTTAGCCAGATTAAGGACACACTCCAGATCATCGTAATAATCATGACTTACTTTGTTATTATTTCCCTACACAAAGCCAGTTTTCCTACCATACCATTTGCACAGGCGTAAGTCAACAAATGGGAAAAAAAATAGAGAATAAAGAAATGTGGGCTTGCAATTTTTTAGTTTTGTAATTTACTAGTTTAAACTCTCTTGCTCTTTGGGTCAAGGAGAATTCCTGTATAGACCAATATATAATATATAGATACACACACACACACACACACACGTGTGTGTGTTCATATTTTTATATATGTGTGTATATGAGACACAGTTAAACAGTCCACTTTCAGAATAAAGAATTTCCTTTTGGCTAAAAGTAGAATTGGATGACTTTTTTATTTTTCTTTCAAAAGGATTTGGATGTTTTGACTAAAAATACATTTGCTCCCATGATTAACCAATTTTTCTAATAAAACTGGAGAATAAGTAGGAGCTGTCATAGTAGGTAAGGCTTAATCATCTTTTTTATTTGTGCTTGCATGCCAAGTCCCTAGATTTTCCTCAGAACCTCATCCCAAGCCTGTAGAGATCTTTGCCTTGATTTCACTTGGAGTGAAAAATACACACATTTTAGATTAAAACTGATTTAATTACGCAGTTCACACTGTGGCTCCCTGTTGCAAAACAGGATCCAATGAATTTTATTTCCCCATCAGAAAAAGAATTATCAGGTAAATCTCTGATTTCCAGCAGAACATTTACAGTAATATAACTTTGATTATGGCAGCTACATGAGCTATTCTCTCATTGGGCTGCTGCCCCAGATGCTGCACTTCAGCACCACTCATCCTGTCTCCATAAAATCTTTGCCTGAGGATATTACAGATCATAAAAATGTGTTATAGGATCTATTTTTTAAAATGAAAAGAAAAGTGAGACCTTCATCAAAGCAAAAATAAGGGTTTTTCTCAGAATATAGCAATAGCTGCCAGCAAAAATAAAACAACAAGTCAATCCTAGAAACATCCATACTGTTAAAAAAAGTCTTCCTCTTTCAACACCTGGGTTCACAGTCACCACTCTATCCTGTGCTCTGTTTTTGACCTCCATTGTTTTGTCTCAGTTTTTTATGGCAATTGCATTGGGAAATTTTCCATAAAGCCAAATGCAGATGACTAGCAAGGCCACAGCACTACATTCCCCTTTAAAAAAACATATCTGCTTTTGAAGACAGGCAGTAAAAGTGAGTCTTTTTGTTGAGCTTTGTCTTCATTGTTCATTGTACACTTCACCGAGCTGTGCTTTCACTGCTGAATATACCTTACAATGGTAATCCAAGCATCAAATGACAGTGTGAATGTAAGATGGTAAAAAAATTCGTTTTTCTCTCATGTTGTTTCCTTTAAGAAAGATTCATATTGCCCATCTAAAGTCATATAATCCAGCCAGTAAAAGATTTCGGCACTTCCAGGGGAGGGCTTAAAAGCACCTAAATTAAGAATCTAACTCCTCCTCAGTCTATGTGTCCTGATTCATCTTCTTTGTATTAATGGCTATATGAGGGGTAAAGAATTTTCACATCCTTTTAATCTTTTCTCTCTTCTATGTATCATGCCTAAAGAAATCCACCTTTTGGGTTACTCCCTGCTCATTCATTATGAACATTCTGTGCCAGATCTCAGCAAATCAGGAAAGGTCCATCAGACCTGATGAACCTTCACACCAACAATACATTAATATACTGGATCCCCTTAATGCACATACGCTTATTTAATGAACATAAATAAGCCACGCTTATGGCACAAACTGAACAGAACATCAAGGTTGGTGTTTCCTTAATGTCTGGGTAGCAAGAGGAGTACTGGGAAAGCTGCCAGGGTTTCTCCTAGACTTTATAGAGGAAATCATAACAGAAGGCAAAACAGCAGGAAAAGAAATAAATAATGTCATTTTAGAACAAAAAGGTGAGAACAAGTGATGGAGGAACTGACCCTAAGTTCCCTTCCTTCTTACACAACAGAAAGTGAAGCTCAGAACTGACTGTATGTATTTTATGAATGAAGAGTTATTTCCACTGAATGGACTTGTCAGTAAAATATCACTAGAAGACAGTTCAGAACTTACAACAAATGACTGGCAGCAGTCAAAACAAACCTAGGATCGTTTCACACTTGTGTTAAAGCAACTGGAGAAAGAGCAAGTTATGGGAATACAGCCTTGTCTAAAGCAATTTTTCCAAGGCAGATCCATAGTTCCATTTACATCCTGTCTAGCTAAGGCAGAGCTGAGTATTGCTTTGATTTTACTATGTAAGGGCCAATAAATTTAAGTGTAAATGAGCCAGTAAAACTGAATTTCAGAATTATGCATATTTCAAACACAAAGCCAACAAAAACATTTGCAGTTCTTCGTGCTTCAAAGTATCCTTTGCCAGTGAAAGTGCTTTAATCCATATTGGTCTCTGGCAATATCTATGTAAAAAGGATCTGGGTATGTATCACTCTAAGATTTCAAGAGATAGGCACAGCCAGAATTAGCTGGAACAGGCTGAGACTTACCCTCCCCATTGTCCTTTGCTCCTCTGCTTGAGTTTTCTTCCTACAACTGTAATTAGACCTCACTCATAGCATAGCCATTACTGCTCACAGTCCAGGATTAAGTGCACTTCTAATTCCATTGGCAGTTTAAGATGAAACATCAGCTTCTAATTAGAAAAATGGAGCCAAGAGTATGGATTTTGCAATGGGTAACAGTGAATTCCAGAAGAAGATCAGAGAAAACAATGAGAGGAGTAATTTCCTACACTAAGCAGCTGAGTCTCACAGGACTTTCCAGTCAAAGCCTTAATTTAGAATAGCTGCAAGTGTAAATAAGAAGTAAGTAATAGATTGCGTGTGAAAGAAAAAAAACCCATCTGAACAGTCTCTCAGATGGACTTGTCTTTGCTGATCAAATTCCAGTCCTTGCTGGTTAGATTGTGGAATTGAAGCACAGAATTTGTACATCAAGAAACACACATAAACCCAAAGGCTTCTGTGATTTGCCTTGCAACTATGCACTGAAAACTGCTGTAATGGATTGTAATGGAGACAGGTATTCTTCAAGGCTTAGACTACACTTGGAATCAATCTCTGAGAGCTATCACACATTTTCCCATCTTGAAGTATGACATACGTTACCTAAGAAAGCCTCTTTAATTTCAGTCTTGTCTGTTCGACGGATTATTTTCACCACAAAAATGACTGCTAGAGGTGTGAGGAACGAAATTGCCTGTAAGAGATAACAAATATCATGTGTGAGAGCATCAATTCCTTCCCAGTCTAACTGATTAATAATTAGCTGCAGCTAGCTCCATTTAAACTGAAGGGCTGAATGATCTTTATCAAACTCCTGACCTTAAGCAAAGTGGGATGATTTGTCTTTGCAACTACAGGGTGATGAACACATTAATATTCCAATATAGCCCTCGGTTGTAATTGATTTGTAATTGCCTAGAGCTGCATTTAAAATGTCAGCTTCCTAAATGAAAAAGTAACAGTCCATAAGGCCCACAAAATTCATACACTGATCCATACAGATAATTTTTTCCACAGTGAGCATTGCTGCAGAAGACAGCCCAGACAGCCTGAGTGCTCAGTAACAGCCAAATCAACATAACAGACTGCAGCACCAACTTGCTGGCATTTTTAAATGCTCTTTATCTTACTTTTCGTTTTCCTTTTAACTGTCATTCATGAATGCAGTGGGAAGATCATGGCTTTATGATTCTTTTGTTTACAAGTGTTGGGATGTGGAGCAAGCTGCTCTATCTTGTTCAAACCCAGAAAAACACCACCTGAGCATCTACAAGTTTAGTCACTGGTTAAACAGAACCTTATTCTTTAGTTGTCAGTGCTGTAGGACAGGAATCCTCCTACAAGGAATCTGAAATGGCATCTGTGCATCAGTGCACATGTTTGGTTTCCATGAACAGTACCTCTTTTGTCACAGGGCAATCTGGACCAGGATGATTCACTGTAAATGTTATCCAAAAAGCATCCTGCAGCCTGCAGTGTCTGCAGAGTGCAGTCTGTCCTCCCAGAGCAGGTATTCATTGTTTTTCCTCAGAGATAAATATCAGCTTGTCCCAAGCACAGTGCCAGGGAGCTTTTCCTTAGGAGCTTGCCATGGAAACTCCGATTCTGCTCCCAACTGGTCCTTCAATCATCTCTTCTCTCTCAGACCTTCAATTGCAGAAGTAAAAGGCAATTTGTAGGCAAAGTAGTCCATTTATGCCTCTTGCTGGTTCCAGTCTAAGTTAACCAGTTCCTCTCTAGAACCTACAAACCTCTGCACAATCACATTTGCATGAAAACAAATCAAAGTCTTTCAAAATCATTTATTCTCTTACACAAAAAGGAAATGACAGATTGGGGTTTTGAAGTTTTTATTAAACAAGGCAAAAATTAAGCTGTAAATGGCATAAGGGGTGCCAAGTCTTAAGTAAAATCATTATTTCTTTGCTGAGGTTGAACAGTGCCTGACTTCTTAAATAGCCCCACTGACATAAAAAACACACTAGACAGATATGTTAAGACAAAAGACGTGTGGCTCAATCTTCTGTTAGTGTCACAGATTAATCCCAGTCCTCACTTTATGATTTTAGAATATCTGAGTAGGAAACAACACAAGAGTGCACTGTGTTTGTTATTTTGGCTGTGCATCTTGTGCCAGATTGCCCTCACCTGCATCTGCAAAATATCTTCTAACTCAGTGAGCCATACAGATTAAAACACAGTCTGGAGTCTGTTCTCCTTTTCTACATTCAGAAAGGCAGGCACCAAAGTTTGTGCATAAAGAGGTGTCATTTCCACTCAAAATCTCCCTCTGTGTAAGTATGTGTGAGATTCAAGTTTGGATGCCAATACCACATTACTGCTCCAGAAACGTTCACTTCTGTCTATCCTCATCAACAGTTTAATTTCTGCTTTCAGAGACAGAGTGTGAAATAAAAAAAAAAAAAGGTTAAAGCAAATCTGAGAATTACTAGTTTCATTCTAAAAAATAAGGATTGCCACCAGGAAAGAAAAGAAGAAAAATATCTGCATTCCACTGTTGAAGAACATGTAGAAATATAGCCAAGGCTGGCAGGCTTATTGTGGTGGTTTAATGGAGTTAGAAATCTTTTGAACAAGCGGGAGCAGCAGAAATTATCAACAAAGAATGGCAGTCAAGGGGCAGCTTGTTCCAAACCACTTCCCAATCTATCTTCAGAAATCTGGTAAAACTGCAGATTTCTTTATATTTCACCAGCATGGGAATTTCTGAGGGAGATGAAGAACTATTCATGTTTGTGGTATATTGCTGCTCCTTACACAAAAGCATTAGCTGGAAGGTGCTTTTTAGTCTGCAGCAAAATGCACATACAAAGAAATTTTGGCTTGTGACAGACTCCTTTTTATTTATTTTGAAAAAAAGATTCTCTATGGCTCATATTTAAAACAGATTTGGCAACATTCTAATGAGCAATACTGTCCTCAGATGCATCTCAGCAATGTTTCCTTTTCCAGCAGTGAAATATTCCAGTATTGCCTGGCTTTTGTGAAACATGGACAAAATCCTTCTAATTTATTTGTCACCCTGGCAAGACAGAGATATGGTGAAGTTGTAGGGACTCCCACACACTTCCATGCATCCAAGGGAAGTTGGCAGCTACTTGCACTTTCCAAGACCAAGGAATACCCACTGATAGAGACACAGAACCAGGCTCAGGTATTTCCAGTCATCACTACCTATACAGAAGTCAGCTTTGTCTAATTTGGATGTGCACTCACAACATTTCTCTTGAATTCAAATCTCTCAGCATATAAAATAATCCAGCAATTCATAAAGTCTTAGAGACTGCTTTCTGGCAAGCCACAGCCATATGTTTCAATATCAGAGTACACTGGTGGCAAGAAATTCTTTACATAGGGAAAGCTTGTGATCAATGCTAGAATTGGATTTTTCTTCTTTTTAATTAAAAAAAACAAGAAAAAATTAGAAATTATCTGTGTTTCTTAATTTAAGAAACAGTTCACTGTTTGAAGGCTGAGCCAGAAAGAAAACACAGACCATAAAAATGTTACTGACACAGTTGTCTGGAATTTCCACCTACCATGACCTCTATCAAAATGCATTACAATTATATCCCAGAATTGTGCTTCCCAGTTCCTACTGCCTAGGGAACAAGAGGATGGACTAATGATTATCCCAGCTGGTTTGAAAAATAATTTCACCACTGCAGCAAACCCCTGTACAGTGATTCACTCGTGGTTGTTGAACTCTTCAGTTACAAACACAGATTAGAGAAAACGTGTAGCAAAGTAATGCTGAGCATAAGGAAAAACCACAGAAATAAACTCAGTCTTTCCTAGCACAGCAATTTAATGTTTGGCTTGGGGGTTGTTTTGTTTGCTTGTTTGCCGTTTGGTTTTTGGTTTGGTTTATTTTTTTTTTTTACACAGCTCTCTTCCATTTCAGGAAAAACATGTATTTTCATCCACACAGGCTGAAAAATTCCATAATAGAGCTGCTTCTTAATGCAACAATATGTTGGCAAATTTAAAAAAAAGGCCTTCAGCCTCTGTCTTGGAAGGCTGGGATATATGGTTACCACATATACAGGAAGCACCTTTAAGTTGTTACTTACTTAAAACTTTTTCATAACTGAAGGACTAAGCCTTTATTTAAAAAAAAATGCTGAAGAGAAATTATATAGCTGATTTACATTTATTCTGAATTCAAGTTTGAAAAGTAATACTCTGGCCTCATTGAAAACTTAGGAAAAGATATTTTGATGTGAGGGTACTTGGATTTGATGTCACCTGCCACACCCATTCCTGCAAAATCTTCACCTGGATGCAGCTTTTGAAAAGAATGACCTACGTATTTTACCACTCTGAATTATACCAATAATTTTTTAGCAATTCTGTAGTGGTCTGTCTTACTGCACTCTTATATAAATACAGATTATTATGATTGTGAAATATTATTAGTAAAGATTCTTAAGACTATGAAGTTTGATAACCAAATTCAGCCAGTCAGTTTGCATGTCAGCCTGTACTGAGCTGGGAAGAGCCAGAACAGCAGTGGCAGCAGGACAACTCTGTGATATGTTTAATGTTGGCAGAAGCTAAAACAAAGGTTTTGCCTTTGGGGAAAAAGAGAGATTATTTGGAGTCAAGTATCTCAGCACCTAACATGCCTAAAACAAATTTGATTTCAAAATTTAAGCACTTAACCTTATAAGAGCATGGCAAGGTTTTGTCAGGTCACCCAACCAGCTAATCGAAAAAGCTTCTCTACTCATTTCTCTCACATCCCTCTAAGCTAACACTGCCTTAAATCTTAAACTGAAAAATCCACATTCATAAATTCAGTTATCTGATAACACCGCCTTTTAAAAACTCCCCATGATTTGCTACACTTTGCCTTTTTGGACCACCTTGGTTTGGAAAATTATTGTCTTTAGAATTAAAGGAACACCCTCTACTTGTGAAATACTTCCTATTGTTTATGAAATGAAAGTGTACTTAGTTTACAGCCATCAAATGACCCAAAAGCCTTTAGTACTTACAAACATGAGACGTGTAGGGATGTTGTCTGATTGCACCAAAGGATTTTTATAGAGCCAGATCTCTTCTGGCTGGATCACCCGCTGGAATGGATCCAAAAATTCTGTAAAACTGAAAACAACAATGAAAGATACAAATTTTTCACAATTTGATGACACTAAACACCCCAGAAGAGTTCTGTTGATTTAGAACTTCCCCCCAAGTTAACTGTGGTGTAGCGTGCATGAATTATCCTTATTAACAAATTCCTACATTGTTACCCTACCTCACTGCTTTTTAGTAACACAAACTTTATACATATACCCTTCAGAAAATGATTTTTAAAAGTGCATATTCTACAACTTTATAAAAGTTCCATAAACAGTACTGTGGAGAATAAATTCTCTTTCTTTTTTTTTTGTGGGAAAAGTGTGCAAATATTACCATGAGATTAAAGAAATCATATAGCAAGTCTTTTACCTTGGAGAAATTATATAACGAGTATCACATATAAAATGTCTTTCAAATGTCAAGATTCAGACTTTGAAGCATGGCAGCTGTATTTGCAGGATCACAAAGCAAAAGAAAGAGAAAGAAGCAGCCCAGAAAATTTATTTTACCGATAGAAAAAAAGAGATAACTTCAGAGAATATCTCCAAAAGAAACTGACTCCTAAAGCAGGATGGACTGTAAATTTAGAACAATCTAGGTCTACCAGAAATGTCTCATTATATCAAAAGAATTCATGTCTTTACTATGTCAATTAGCTCTCTTAAAAAGCAAACCAAAAACAAAATGCCAAACAAACAAACTAAAAACCCCCATAGTTTTGTAATTACATTATTTTGAAATTAAGAGCATCAAAATAACATGTTGATGTTACATTGTTCTGTAGAAAGTAATTTGTGTGGTTATCTTTTGGCATGACTGAAAGAAAAAACAGGAATTATGATCTTTGACTGTAGTTGGAAGTTTCAAAGTCTTTTCATGACTGCATCAATTGTCTCACTTCATTTAAACCATATTCCTTTTCCCACAGAGTCCTTCACTGTTCTTTAACTTTTCTCAGCTTTAAATTAATATCAGACTTCTTGGTAAGTTTGGCCTCTGCTTTACATTGTTCATTTCAGGTCTTCTTTATTAGGACTCAGAGAATGGCTTTTGAGAGGAAACACAGGCACCAGTTTTCTGCAGATTGGTCTTACCTAATAAGCCTATGGAGCCAGAACTTGGGAGGTGTAGCAGCCGAAAGCTTTTTTTACTGTAAATTTTCCAAAGCCAAGGGCTTTAAGCCTCTCCAAAATGAGGTTTTATGCCAGTAATAGGCACATCAACTGACTTTGCAAAAAGAAAAAGCTCGAAGCCATTTGTAAAGTAGAGTAAAATTAAACCATACTTACATATGCAACTCTCCCCAGGGAAGACAAGCCCTCAAACTTAGCTAGGTCAGCAATTTCCTAAACAACAGCCAAGCCACTGCTACTGCCCATGGCAGGGGTTGGAACTAAGTGATCTTTAAAGGCCTCTTCCAACCCAAAACATCCTCTGA
Source organism: Climacteris rufus (assembly GCA_013398175.1). Lineage (NCBI taxonomy): Eukaryota > Metazoa > Chordata > Aves > Passeriformes > Climacteridae > Climacteris > Climacteris rufus. The sequence goes on from VZRZ01002687.1 coordinate 97,827, forward strand.
CCCCCTTTACCTGAGCACACTCAGACTCCCACTAGACAGAACATTCCAGAGCCCAACTGACCTCTTCTTCCTTTCCTTCTCTAAAGGAAAGCAACAAAATTTAAGGACCAAAAAAGATCAAACACGGTCTTGTCACTTGTAGCAATATTTATTTTTCCTTTACTGGCCTATATGGATGACAAGATTATTCTGGAATCTTAAGGAGTCTGATTTTGCATGGAGAATATTTACATTTTACAATTTATTATACTCAGCTTCTTCAAGCTCAGAGTCTGAGCCTGCTCTCCAAAGAAGGTGCAAGGTGAACTTCAGAAGAGTCCAAAACCACTTTGTTTTGGTGTTTTCAAAATGAAAATGTAATTATTTTTTAAGTTTAAAAGGCAATGGTTTGTGCAAGACTTGAAAGTGGGAAACATTTCTAAAGAAGAACAGTTCCAGGTATTAAAGCACCTCATAAATTAATCTTACAATTTTGACCTAGGAAAACAAAGGTAAATTCCTAAAGAATGCGTGTCAAATTTCAACTGAGAGTCCAAAAGTATATTATTTGCAGCATTTTTAATAATTGCAGAGAGCAAACAACACGCAAACAATTGTGCTTCAAGGTAACCACAATATATCTGTGCATCAATGCACTTTTGGAAAGCGTGCCACATTAGACTAGAAATGTAATTAATTTGACATTAAGATATTTGACATTATGAGCAAATGCCAACAGAGTTAAAGGTTTGGGGCTCTTCTTGATCTTTTGTTTCCTGTCTCCCCATAAGGTAAGAAAGCTAAAAGTATAGTTGTTTAAATCTGAGAAATTTTAAAAAATCAAATGCATAGTTCTCCCAGGAAACACACTATGACACAGCAAATACACACTGTCATAACATTTAATTCCTTTAAGAGCAAAATAACACAAGTGCTAAAGAGATGAAAATATAATAAATAATGTAAATAGTATCTGATTTCATATCAGATGACTGATTTTCTGATTAGTACATACTCATCTGTACTCACATAAAGAATGAGTAATTCCAACAAATCTATCAATGACAGTAATCACTATTATTTTATGTAACAGCAACAGTTTTGTACCCACTACATATTAAATCTGACTATGTATTCATTTAGTTCTTTGACTTGTGTTCCAAATATCTTCCCAAAACTGTGTCCAAATACAGTGCAACAAAATGCAAAAAAAAAAAAAAAGAAAAACGTTTGCTGAATCTGGGTAAAATAATGTCAAAATCACTGTTGAAGGAGAAAAAAATAGATGCAGAAGGCAGCAGATGTCTGTGTGAACAATACAGAAATAGAAAGTAAACAGTTAAAGGAAAGTGACTGTAAAAAAAGAAATCACTTTTTTATCTTCCAAAAGAGCTCAACTGCTAATTAATTTTTTATGCCAAGACTCATAAGAGAACAATTCTCTTCTTTTTTGAAGCATCACCAATGGGTGACTGGATATGAGATTTCACTAGCTTGAAGGCAATTCCCTTTGTACTCTATTAAACAGTCATGAGGACATACTGGTTTCTAAGCTGCCTGACACTTAGTGATTTATGTTCCTTTGTCCCAACCAAAAGTACAGTCTATCACTATTCATAAGCCAGCACAAGCTTGTTTAAGTGACTATGTGTCATTAGAAATGAATGCAATCCTTAGATAAAGCTGGTTTTGATCATTTTGTGTTATGGCTCAAAGTACAAGAAGCTCAGTCATGGCAGCAGGTGGGCAAAGAAGCCTCCTTTGTTTTAGTACATAAAAAATTCATCTTAGTTTTAGGCCTTACATTTTCTTCATTTTTACGTATTCACCCAACATTTTAACAGCTTAGCAAGCAAGATTTTGGACACTTCAGCCCAATGGTGTACATTTAAGGCACAAAAGGACTTCCATTAACTTCAAGAGCCTTTAACTGTGACTTTCAAAGCAGCCCAAGGGAAACAGGAGCCCTAATTCCACTAAAAACATCAGTGACTAACAGGTGCCCCAGTCCCTGGGGTTGCTCTGGACATCCCAACACTGCTGCTTACAGCACTACACTGAGTAAAAACGCTGTTCTTTCCTGGGGACATGAGCTCTCTGAGGTACATTAACTTCATTTCCATTTCACAGCATGGAGCCCTTTAGGATCATTTCCTGCAAGCAGCACATCACAGCCAGACCCAGGTAACAGTGCACAGCAGTTTTGTGATGATATGGACTAATAATGTTGGGGATATTTTTTTATGAAACTGTTCACTGATACTAAATGAATCAGAGCATAATAATCCTCACAGAGACCTTGAGCTGAGCTTCCACAGTGGTTTTCATCTCCCATAAGTATCAGCAGGATATTGTTTACCACCTCACCTTATTGTTTCAAATGCTGTTTGTAGGAGCCACCACTGCCTGGGCCTCAGCAGTATGAACCACACTGTAAAGTTTAAAGTTTGCTGCCTGGTCCTGAGCATCAATTAAAGGATGGTTGATTGGCTGACAGGAGAGAGGGGGAGTTGGGTTTTTTGCCTTTTTGCTTTTTCTCTTGCAGACAAAGCGTGTCTCAAATGCCAAGTGACAAAAACTGAGAGGATAGAGCAGCACATGTGGGATGACAAAGCAACAGAAAAGAATGAATGTGAACTTGTGAGTGTGATACCCAGTCTTTCATCCCAGATACCTCAAGACCAACCCTCCTCTTTTCTAAGCTTCATGTGTCAATAAGCAGGTTTTACCCTCATACATCTCTGTATGCAAGTCCCCATTTGGGGCAAATAACATAGAGATTACAGGTGTTCATGAACCTCTCTTATAAATCACCTCTGAGGGCTCGTGGAGTAAAAATTTGTCTCTGACCACCACTCCCTGCCTGCAGAACTCTGTGTGAGCAAACACTGCTGCCTCTCCCACAAACACAGGTTCACTGTGGCTGTGCTGCTGGAACTCCATTGTGCACTTTCTTACATGGATATTTCCTGCAGTATTCCCCAAACTAGGTCTCAAATCTAGTAGTAAAAGCTTTTCTAGTGTACCTGCCATGTCAAACTGTGCAATCAGTTGTTCTGCATGGTTGTGAGCAGTGTCAGTGGTGCTGAAGTTGATAGAGCTCTGTACAGGTTGGCCTAATTACAAAAACATAGTGAGAGATTCTTGCACCACATTCACAGCCCCAACATTTTGAATGAAGAGCCATAAAGCAGAACACATCATGGGGCACAACAGCTGTGGAGATAAGGAAATTGTATTCTGAAAGACAGGATTTCCTTTAGGGGCTTCTCACAAGTGATCCAGGCTAAACAGAAAGAGCCCAGTGCTTGCATCAGCGGGCTATCCTGCACTGCACATTGTTTGTTCACATCACCTTGGCTCACATTTTAATTCAAGACTTCAATTTATCCATTCTGACACACATTAATAGTGGGAAAAGCATTCATGTCATGTTATTTGATATACCTGGAGAGAATAACTTATTCTCAGGCCATGAGAAAACCTAGTTGTTTTTACTGCCTATAGAAAATATTATGCAAAAAAAGCCCATAACTTCTTGGTGGTTATTTTACAAACTCCTGCAAAAACAGACAAAATATGAAAAGCTGGAAATAGTCTGTGGCTGGAATGTAAAATTAACAAAACTGAAGCAGAGAGGATAGTGATGAGGTGAGATAAGAAACAATGCCTGTGGTCTATCACCATCATTCTGCTCTCCGTGGAGTTGGAGCAGTTTAGATTCTGAAATGCTGCAGTCTGTGTGTATCAGCATGATGAGACAGCTTTGTGTCAGCTCAGAGGTTAGCATAAGGCAAGAGATCTGAGCCATTTAATATCTAAAGTCATGTGGGAAATCCACAGCTCCTCAGCCATCAAGAAGAGTTACAAAAAATATGGCCAAGACTCAATTATTAATGATGAGCATGGAAGAAGCTGGCATGAATTAAAAATAAAACGTCAATAATATAAACTCCAATTTGATAGAAGAGGAAACTTTCCCTGTAGTTAAAGTACAACACTGGGTACTGAGAGGTTTGATGTCTTCTGCCATGGTTTTACAAAGCAAGGTTTTGCAAACCATTCCGGCAGGAAGTGTCAGGAGCAGTATCAAAGAAAAAGTCCTAATGCTGTAGATTGCTTATTAACTGGACTGGTACCTACATATGCACTGCTGACAAGAATTCAGGTAGGAAAGCAATAGTTTTATCTTCTCCATAGAAATCAAAAGAAAAGTGTTCATTTAAAATACATTTCAGAATCCATAGTGCAATAGATACTGAATGCAAAAGAAGCATGTCCTTCGGAATAAAAAACAATGTTTAATTGGTTCTCCATAGACATTCATGGAAACATGCTATTGTAAACATCATTTTTTAACATCACTAAAACCAATTAAGTAATGCACACTCACACTGACACAGAAGCACCAGTATCAATAAAGTATCTCTACCTTTACAACAGCTAAAAAATTTATTTCCCAGTATACACCTACTACTTCTAATTAACAACATATAATCCTAATAGAAAACTTTTTTGGGACTGATAAAGACAAAGTGCAAGGGCAATGTTTTTGGGATTTTTATTTAATGTCACTGGCAAGCAGAGAACTGCTTCTCAGGGGTAGGTTTGGCTTCAGATGAGTCAGTATGACTTGATGGAAAATATTTCTGAATATTTGAAATTAGCTAGCAATTGCAGTGTGACATTTAATTAGCACATAAGCCTCTATTAGCCCTTCAGATATATAAGAAATCATTTTGATTAAGAAAAGATTGAAAATAAATTCCAATGCAGTTTTAAAATATACACATATTACCACAGCTGTCATATTTGCCAGAAGTGCTGAAAAAGGAGAGTTTCTGGTTTCTTTTCTTCAGCCTTACTAACAAGTTTTTGCCTCATATATCCACTGATTTTACAGATATATATCAGGGTATGACTTCTTCCAAAGATGAATGGCTCCCCTCTGTATCCTCCTTGCACCCAGCAAGGAGGCAACAGCTGTGGAGTCTGGGCTTAGTCAAAAGCTCAGATCTCAAACTAAAAACAATACAGATTCACCACAGGAGTCCTGTAGCTTATGAAATAACATATAAATGAAATATATACTTAGAATATCTAATATGAAATAGTAAACCAACAATATTCTCAGAATGCTGAAAAGAAAGGACAGCCTGGAGTGGAGTTACAGAATCTAATGTTAGTTTTCTCAGTACCTAAATAACATTGCTACTGTTTTCTCAATCCCTGGCACTCAAACTCTCTGTAAGTAAACAATTTCGTTCCTGAGATATAAATTCAAGCTAAGAGGAAGGGGAAAGGATTATCTGAGCATGCATGAACAGCACAAGAACAAGGAGTTAACACAGCCAACCAGTTGTTCCTGTGCACGTAAACAACCCAAAAACTTTCAGTCCATGCATCCTTCTTATTAGGGGCTGAGCCTTTGAAAGCAAGTAGAACTAAATATCACTGACCATAATTATTGTCACTATGAAACTAGAAAACTCTCATTCCATGGCAATAAGAATGGGTTTCCAGGCCTTAAACTACTGAAATAGCTTTGATGCAACCTTTTCACCATAGTATCTTCCTCACAGAAGTGGAATATCTGGAAATGAGCAAAGTGAAAGGAAGAAAGAGGGAACAGTTGGTCATGCTGCACTGCAGCTTTGATCAGAAGAGCAGGACACAAGAATGGCTGTACTGAAAAAAAAAAAAAAACCACTGCAAAATAAGTCAAAGTCACATATTTTTGCTTGTTTTTAATTTTTACAACTTTCCTTGACCTAATATTGAAAATGACCTTTGCTTTCTGGTCAGCAGCACATAAAATAAACCATTGTGAAACAAAACCAACTTTGTTTTGGCATTTAGCTGCTCCTGGGGTGAAAAAGCCATTCAGTCCGTGTGATCCCTGCTCACATGGAGCAGTGGTGCCCTTGGAAAGGCAAGGAGGTCAGAGCTGCTATGGGTTGTGTCAAGGTACAATTCTTCAGGCCATCCATAAATGTAACAGAAGTAATCAACAGCGGAAGTTTTACAGAACCAACCAACATCAGCCAAGTGAAAACTACTGGCTCCTGCTTTCATTGCATTGTCTCTCATTTTATTTACTAAAAAACATGATTTATGGTATTAATTGTTGCCTCTGCCCTCTATTTTTATTAAATATACCTTATGATACAACGTATTTCACAAAAGCCACTTAAACGTGTGTTTGGGGAGGAGAAAATAGAGGGGAAATGAAATCATCATTTCTGCTGCCATTGGAAGTGTCAAAACTGGCAGCTGCACATTATCCTAATGTGAAAAACAGAATTCATATTACAGGCTTAAATTAACTAAGCACATATCTGAATAATGAACCAAAACACACCACAGACAGCCAAAATCTTCCTCTTGATGTTTTTAATGCTTATTTTGATTACGTCTCCAACTGCTTGCAGTCAAACAACTCTCTACAGTTCCCTGCATAACTCTCCAGCTTCGCAGTAATTTGATGGAACTGAGTCTGGTAAAGTTTCTTTTTTTTTTTCAAATCTGCATGTCACACTCCTATTGATCATGTTTGGACCCTAAATGAATATCAGGGGGTAAACTCATAACCATGCTGAACTTTTCTTAGTAACCAAACCTTCCCCTTTCAGTTATCTCTGTGCCTCCATCACTCCTTCTTCTCTTTGCAGTTAACTGTTAAAATAAAAACCTGCCTAATGATAATCACAATAAAATCCAGCTATATTAAAATCACTCAGTCCAAAACCACTTGTTTGAGAACTAAATGTTCCAGACTATTAGTAATGACTACAAAGAATAATGACAGAAGAAGTAATGGGGAATAGGAACACGACTTTTTGCATTTTGTAGCACTCACTGAAGTCCAATAGCAATAGTTACACTCCTGGAAAGCACCTTGGACACCAGATGAACACAATTATTAATGGCCTCTCTGTGGGTTATGAGAGTACAGACAGGTTATTAGATCTGTTCTCCCATTACTGAAAATTGGCAGCTAATGAAAATATAAGGCTTTGTATCAGACGACACTCCCCTCTGTTGTTTTCCATTTGCAATGCTTGGCAGGGAGCCACAAATCCTCCAGAGCTGAAACATTTCTGAGCTAGCATTTACACCTCCATTATACATTCTAAAGCAGTCAAACTTCTACTCAATACAGGTTAAAATGTCAGATTGCAGAGTAAAACATTTCACCTAATTTCAGTTTTCATTTCCCCCACAATCTTGTCAATGCAGAATATTTAGCAGATGAACTTTGGCAGGGCACTGTCCTGCAGAAGGGACCATCAGCTTCTGTCCAGTGTTTGCTGAAGTATTCTCCAAGTACCTCCAAACTGGTACCTCTGTTTCCTTTCCAGCCTATCAAGATGAGTAAAAAAAAATTTAGCTTTTTATCTTCAGACTTCTGCCTGTACACTGGGATACTGTCAGGCAGTAGAAACCTCAGTCCACTCAGTTCATTCGTGCCAGCTTACATAACCACCCAGTCTGTCTCCTCACAGCAAAGCAAAACTTGATGTAAAATACTCCCAAGACACTTCAGTGTAACTTGCATTTTAAAATTTCCATTGGTGGAGATTCTACCTATGCCTTGGGCAGTCTATCACAGCATTCAAAGTCCTTAAAATCAGGATGTATTTACCCACACTCAGCCTAAGTTTCCCTTGCTACAAGTTTAAAAATCTTTCCTTTCTGTACAGTTCCCAAAGGACACAAAGAGCAGCTTGTCTTCATATATTTTTAAGGAGCTGCTTACCTGTGAAGATTACTGCCATGTCTCCTCAGATTTCCAGATTAAACAGCTCAATTATTTCTATCTTTTCCAGAAAAAAAAAAAAGTTTTCTATACCCTTCTTACAATATTCCTCACTCCTCCCCAGCTCGCTGGAATTCACCTGAATAATTAATTTTAATCAGCCACTTACTATGAAAACACCAGTTGTAAACCCTATTACTCTACCCTACAGTATAACAACTTATTCCTATTGCATTTTATACATATGCAATTTTAATTAAAATTCAGTGGTATTTTAACAAGGAAAATATTTAGTCATTTGGACAGTAAAACCAGAAGTGTTTTGTAATGCAGAGAAACAAACAAATACAATACACTGTGACTATAGCAATCCGATTTCAAATAAAGAAACATTCCTAATTCAGTTGTCAACAGAACCATACCAATCAATCACTGAGTTTCTTGCATAGCAATGACTTGTGGTCCAATGAAGACAAATTTACCATTTACAAGACAAGGGAAAAAAGTGAATGCAAGGTACCTTAAACCCCACATACTCATGAAATCTTAGTGTAAGTGCCACATCTGATGACAACTTTGTTCTGTGCAGACAATGCAATTGGACCCACTGTAAAGCAGCTGTTCTGAACCAGAAACCAGTGAGGCTTTCCTTAACCATTCAAGCCTAAGTCCCTGCTATTCTTAGTGGATCACAACCAATACTTTAATTAGGGACATGAGTATTGCCTTCAGCTTTCTGTCTTGGTCCACTAATCCTTTCCAATAACAGACACAGCATTCAAGCATCCCCTGTTCAGCTCCAGAACAGTCCTTACTACACCAAAAAAATTACAAGACACACTAAATATTATCCTGAGTTCATGTTTAGCATCAATAATTCTGCCAACTCTTTCCAAGTACTGACTTTTCAAAGTCACTGACAGATTGGGAAACCATAAACATCTTGATTTACTGTGCCAGATATGAGCACATTCTCAGCAATAAGACTGTCCTTTTTATTAAATTCTTCCCCATAACAATCACAGTTGTGCCACATCTTGAGTGTGCTTAGATCAAAGTTTAAAAATCAATTTATTCAAGAAAAATTTCCCCCCCAGGAACCCTATCGGTCTTAGTAGCATTCTCACTATAAAACATTCTCAATCAGGCTAGAAGCAAACAAATACAGTGTCAAAGTCTGTGAGTAAATGGGATTTAACAAGAGACACAAAGTCACCGTTTACTCCTCAAAATATCTGGAGCAGATGCTTTGGCATTTACAATAACATCCTCTTTTAGCATGTATTCAGCTGTGAGTTTAGCCACAGAGATCAACTGTAAATCCTATCCTATTAACAGGACAATTAGAATTCCTGCCATTAAATCCCCTTCCCGCTTCACATCCTTTCACTCCCTCGTCTCCCCAGACTCGGGGAAGACAAATGAAATAATTTAGTTCCACAATCTAGAAGTATTGACACAACAGTCTGTGAAAACAGTGTTTTTGCACAGAGCAGAATCTGCACAAAAAGACAGGACACTTTCTGCTTAATAAAAGTTATCAAAGTCAGTAAAATCCAACCCCATTTCAAAACATAAAATACAAAAACAATGGAGAGAGAAGCTTCAGCTAAGTAAATACCTGAACACCAGGGTGACACAGAGGATGCTGCTTTACAGCTCTCCTCCTCAGCCGGGTGGGGGAGAGGAAATGCATTGAAGGGCTCTTTGGTTGAGATAAGAACAGAGATCACTCGGCAGTTACTGTGACAGGCTAAACAGACTTGACTGACAGAAACTAATCTAATCACTGTAGGAAAATGAAAAAATAAAATCTAAACCTTAAAATACCTTTCCCTCACTCCTCCCTTCTCCCCAGGCTTCACTTTGATTTTCTTTCTCTCCTCCCCTGCAGTGGTACAGGGGGATGGGGAATGAAGACTGTGATCAGATTGTCACAGCCACCCCTGCACCCCGCCTGCTACCAAAACCTGCCCACAAAACTCAATACAGCACCCAGAGCTCCTGTTAGCTCTGGGATAACTCATACACATCAGGACAGGTTGTGTGCTTTGTATTACATCAGTTGGTATTTACTGGTATAATTGATATTTAAGGCCTTTTGTTTTTACAGCAACCTGTCAAGGACACAATGCTGAGCAAAGTTAAAATCCAGGTTACTTTGTGATATATCAGGGAGTTACAGGAGCTCCATGTCATTCTAACTCTGCCATCACTTCAAAGGTGTGACAGACTCTGCTGAGCACTGGAACAAGCCTGGTGCTTGCTGTTGGAGCTCAATATGCAACCTTTGATATGTGTTCTCAGATCCTAAGCACCAGAGAGGCTTTCTTTTCTATAGCAGGTCTTTCCCTTAACTCTTCATTAATCCTGCTCACTGAACTAGACTTCAACCTGCACTACAAAATTATATATTTCCCTTACTTTGATAACATGTAAGTTATGGTTTAGAACAACACACTTATTTTTAAACAGGTTAGCAGATATGTTGATGTTTTCACTTCCTATTATCATCACTATTTGTGAAGCTAACACCGAAAAAGCTCCAAGAATGTTCAATGGCTTTGGCTACCTCACAACAAAGAATTCACCACTTAACTGAAGGAAGAAAGAGAAAAAGAAGCATTACTCTTGTTTTTGTGATGAGAAATTAGGGTTCACAGAAATGAAGTCCAAGACTGTTAGGATTAGAAGCCAAAAATCAGGTTCCAAACAAAGTCAGAATTATAGGATATTATGGGATACTAAGAACGCAGGATGCAACAGGACTAAGAAGTGGCCAAACACCTACTTCACTGTGAAATATTCAGCTAGAGAGCCTAGGCTTAAAGGGTGCTTTGAATTCTTGGTCTTTTAATTCTTGATTTCTGTAAATTTGCAGCATTTGAGTCAGAGTGAGAAAATAAATCTTAATGTCTCAGTCTGGTGATTTCTTCTCAATAGCATTTTGCTTTTGTTACCTACAGAGCTCTGACTGCTCACGATTTTCAGCTCAGTCTATCCTCCAAAAACCCCATCCATATGAGAGAGAAAAGGCAAACACAACCTGTGAGAAGAGCAAAGCAAAACTGCAGCATTGTAGAATTTCCTCAGGTAATTGATTTTCTGTCTGTGTTAACAAGACAGTACATAGTATCATTTATAAAGGCAACATATGCAGAATATCCAGAAGATAAACACAAATGACAAAGAAAGCTACTTGAAAGAGCCTTCCACTCCAAACTATTTCATGCATATTCATAACTTGATTAAAATATTAATACTGTAAACTTGTAAGAAACACAACACACACAGGAACAGCTTTTATTTACTTACACCAGAAACTGAACATGGCACACACACAAAAGATGTCAGCATTAGTCAATGCTGTAAACTCATACGTGTGTAATATATATATATGTATATTAGCCTGCAGATAAACATTTATTCCCTAGGGAGGCTGCTAATGAGACTGTGCTGTAGGGAAGATATCCAATTACTCCAAACGACATTTATATTTTAATCACATCACATGCACTGAAGAGCTCGAGGTTTGATGAAGCAATCTTTGAAAAGTTGTCTTTTTAATCAATTAGCTCTCAAAGCATCAGTGATACACTGTTGACAAGTCATTAGGTTAAATAAATATGCTACAAAACACACAAAGTCTCTTCTCCTACCAAAAGGCAGTGGTGTGGTCTTGTAAAACTTGTGAAACAGGTGCAAAAGTTTCCTTTGTGGGAAGGAGATACCTAAAACAGAACACCCTGTATTTTGCTAAGAAATAAAGACATCCCTTGGGCTCATTCTGAGCCACCACTCAATGAATTCTTTTTAGGGCAGATGAAAAACTTTGTTTTAAGGGCGTCACTCCTGTGTAAAAACATCAGACTTGCCCACAAATCCTTTTATAATTGGCCTGTCTAAATAAAACCAAGTCAGTCAAAACAATTTGCTTTCATCCAGCAACCTGTGAGTGACAAATGCCACTATGCACACGGAGCAGATGAAACTCTGGTCATATTTAACGTGTTCCAGAATTGATCAGGCATTTTAACATGCTCCAAGTGATAGGAATAAGTACAAAAATGAAGCAAACAGAGATGCAAGTCCCTAATTTAATCATTCTTCAATTTAGCATTGGATTTTTCCTGTAAACAGTCCATCCTCATAGTTGTTATATCAAACAATAGACCATTTCTACTTGAGACCTTCATGAAAAATCTCACTTCCAAAAAAAATCAGAGCTGTACTGACAAATATTTCTTAATAAATAAAAAGCTAAACAAAAATATGCAGGGAGAATTGATTAAAGTCAAGATTTGATTGAAAAATATTTGAAACTGCATAATGTAATAACACTGTAAAGGTTAAATTACAGTGTGAGAATTTTCTCTGCCTAAGAAGTAGCAAACCACTCATGTTCCATCAGGTCAGTTCAGCCCAATCAAAAGATGCAAGGCTACATACTTTGAAAACTCAAAATTAACTTCTTAATGTTAAGGAACTGGCAGAAACTGTTGAGCAGAACAAATATCGCTATCCGTGCAGTTTGGAACTTGTAGCTTGAGAGTTGTTTTGCTGAAGGTACTCAAAGAACACCTAGTTAACTTTGCAGTAAAGTGTGTCAAGCATATTTTTGACTGCAACCAGTTGTATCTGGGTCTTGTCTCTTTGTTTGGGGTTTGGGCTTGTTTGGGTTTTTTTTTAACTCCTGCTTCTCAATTTCAGACAGACGTACTTCTAATAAATCTCTTTTGACTAATCCTTCCTTCAATACCACTAAATCCTGAGGGCTAAAATGCCCTTTAGCACAGATCTCTGTAAATGCACAGAAGCTTGAGTTGCTAAATTTCAATACCTAATCCGATCTTTAATTGCTAAGTGAGGTCTCAGCAATTGCCAAGAACACAACACCCAGAACTGAGTCAGTTGTTATCATTATCCTCCCTAAATGTGTATTGAATTCAACCAAATCAATACTCAACCTTCAAAAATGTGCATTACTTCCAAGGGTGTCCATTTGCGTGACAGAAGACATCTTATATAACAAGTACAGGTTTCTGCCTTTGATGGAATGACTGAAGTTGATAATTATGGGAACTGGAGGGAAAAAAAAGATCATTGCCAGTCAAGTATAGAAAACATGGTTGTTTTTGCTGTAAAATAGATTCGAATTGGCAATACATTCCATTTCAGCATTCATCAACAGAAGCTTTTACACCTCCATTTTTATGAAATGACATTTATTACCAAGCAAAGCTCCAGCATGGAATATGCACCTTTTTCTTTTACATTCTGTGGTACAAAATATGCCAGTATATTACTGTGAGTTATATGAACTGTTAGGTTGAAGCTCAGAGACATCTGGGAGGCACAGATGGTTCATGACTGTCAGATAGCTGTGGAACCATTACCTTCAAGGTCAGGCTTCCAACACCACAAAGGTTGGTAATGACCCAAAGCCATCAAGACTTCTGCAGAAACAATTCCTTCTCTTCTGTCCAGTTCCTCGTGTCCTGGCACTCACAACTGAGAAGAGCTCAGACCCAGCCTCAACTCATTTCTGTTAATGGCATTCCTTTCCAAGGGAGGTAGAAACTGTACAGCCTTTTCATTCCTAGAAATCTCTTCTGCAGTAGAGCTCAAATTGCTACCGCCTGGATTACTGTCTCAGGGCTTCCAAATTCACCAGTAAGTGTTCATTCCTGAAAAGATATTTCACTGAACTCAATGCTCCATAAAAATCCTTGCACTGGCTGTCTACAAAACCACAGGGAACAGAGTGTTTAAACCTCTGTAACATAAAAGTTTCAAAATACGAACAATTGCCACTTTAGAAAACGGAGAGAACTATTGAATAGTATCTGAATAGCAAAAGATTGCTTTGCTGTTAAGATTATCTGGATATAAAAGTTATTCTTTTGGTCTACCTAGAGATTGTATTCTTGCAACCATTAGAAGCAAATAAAGTGCAGTTCTTCATGAAACTAAAAGCCAACCTGAATTTAGAACACTACAATGCTCAGTACCATCAGATGTCAATGAAGGCTCTAAATGACCTAGTGAAAAATCAGAATTATTCCCTAGAATTCCAAGGAAGCAGGAGCAGAGCTATGTGAAAATGTGAGTTCTTCCACAGGCATTGGTCATTATGGTGACTCTACCAAAAGCTTTTCTGTTAGCTGCCCCTCCACAGGGGATTTTAGAACCACAGCACAAAGAGTACTGGAAATGAGGAAATCTCTTAGAGAGGAAATAAAGACAGAAGACAAGCACCACCAAGAAATGACTACTTATGATGGGTCATTATTTACACACCATAGTAATCAGCCATATAAAGAGATCTCCTACTTGGTGGCATAGGTGATGAAGTACACCCAAAACCACAACAAAGACAAAGGTTCTGATGTAGCATCAGCTTCTGAGGTCTTTGCTCAGCCTGTAATTCCATATATTCCAGAAAGGAGTTGAGAGGAACAGGTCAACTTTCAAAGCAAGGTGCAACTGAACTGACAGATATCAATGGTACCTTGCAGGTTTTTGAAGGCACCAAAGTTTAACACAAAATGAAGATTACACTTCACAAAACATGTTGCAAGTCGAAAGATTTGCATCAATATTCAAGAGAAATGAGCACTAAGGAAAAAAATCAAACACCAGTAAATTAGAGAAGTTATTAAATAACCATGAGAGGTTCAGAAAGGAGTGATCAAAGCATTCAGTTTCACCTGCCCTGAGTCAGTATCACAGCTTAATAAATATCCTACACTGCCTGCACCTGTGACCAACAGCATCCACCACTAAGAAAACAAACGAGCAACCAGCAAAACCTGATCCCTGTGATACTCCTGGGAGATCACAAAGACTGAGAACACTCATGTTTAAACATTAAGCAACGGAAGCGCAAACTTATATAGAGTGGAACTTTTCATTGTTCAAATGCATGCAGAACACAAACTGCCTGATAGAAAGAAAGAAACGGCTACAGCCCTGGAAAAAAAAGGGCTGAAGTACATTAAGGAAAATAATGCATAACTGTTTTCTCCTAAAAAAGGCAAAGAGAAAGAACGTTCCCGCAGTGATAGCTGCACATCTTTCAACAACCACATCTTCATTACTTTCTTCCCTACCCAACAGCGGGCGGAGGAGCTTCCCAAAGCCGCTCTGACACGTTCCAGCCCGCGGTCAGCCCGAGCTCCTCGCTCAGCTCCGGCCCCGGCGCTGCAGCGCTCCGGCCGCGGGGCTCCCGCTGCCGCCAGCAGCTGTGGAGGGGCATTCACAGCCCCGGCAGGGGAGACTTCGCAGCACGAACTACAACTATCCGAACAAAACCCGCAGCGCCTTTGAGGCTGCGTTATTTTTTGTTGGTTGCCTTTTGCACACTTCTCTCACAAACACCAGCTTCTGCGAGAAAACATTCCCCACAGGTCTTCGGCAAAACCCCGGGGTGGGGACAGCTCCCCGCTGCTCCCGCAAAGACTCACCCCGGGAAAATATTCCAACCCCGCATCCCGGAGATGGGACCGGCAGCAGCTGCCGCTCGCTCGGGCATCCCGAGGGGGCTGCCTGGCCGGGGGTCCCCTGACCGCCAGAGCCCACCGGGCGAGCTCCGCACCTCCATCCCGCATCCCCATCCCGCACCTCCGCCCCGGCGACCGCTGCGAAAGGGGCTCGGTTGCCAGCGCGGCAGCGGGGCGAAGTTGCCGCGGTCCCGGCGGGTACTCACACGAAGACCCCGAAGAGCAGCACCCGTATGCCGATCTCGATCGCCAGCTCCCGCATGGTGGGTCCCGGCGCTCCCGCAGCCCCGCCGCGCCGCCTCTCATGCCCCGGGGCAGCGGGGCCGCTCGGCCGCCTC